>JAQBSW010003613.1:0-80348 GCA_029291075.1 Eudiplozoon nipponicum
ACTCTCAAAATCATTTAGAACATATTTAATACACATCTTTTTCTTTAGGAATATATAAATGTCAATTTATTTCGTCCTATCTTAAATATATTTTAGTGCTTTAAGCAGCGTAAACGCGAGCAGTTTCAAACGTATCCCAGTGTTTTACAACTTTATCAATCATACGTCCAAGATTGGCATTGCCCAACAGACAATGTGGTCACCATCGTGGATTTCTACCATTTTGAACTAAAATCGGGTTTTTATTTTCTTTTAAATTTTAGAGATTTCTCGTCTTACCCCAACACTGTGAAACTTTTTTCATATGGAATTTTATATGTTGGGGACTTATTTTATACTTGAATTGTTCTACACTTTCTATTACCCAGACGTTTTGAATTTCGAATATCTAGGAACTTATGTCATATAACATTGACATGACCCAGATGCTGCCATCAATATCTACTGCCCTAATTTTAACCCAGAAACTATTATCCTGTTTTGCAGAATACAAACAAAAAATACAGATGTCACTGGTTTGCTTGGCGTCCCATCTGGGAACTGTTTATTTCCATTTCGTCGCCACATCTGTTGCGCCAAGCTGATAAATTTATCAATGGAGTTACGACAGAGTTTGATTTGTACAATCACAGCAAATGCAATTCTTTTCTTAGGAACCCTAGCTCTCGACTTTCGAAAGGCGAACCGGCTTCTGATCTTATCAAGAAACTGGAGCATAGCATAATTAATTTGAAGGATATCTTTGTTGATTAAGCGTCCTTCTTATCTGCTATTCTCTAACAAAAAACTTAAATACGGATCTTCCTTGATAGCGGTGGGGAAAGTTAAAGTAAAGCGTGATAGCTGAGCGAGCCCGAAGCTCTCATCCAGTGACGTCGACCCATTTGGCAATAAGAGACGCTTACTCAGGATGAAGTGACTATAAGAGTCGCCGCTCGTAAATTTGGAACATTCTCGATGACTCTAAATCTGTAATCCATATCGTGATGAGCTCCTACCGCTTTGAATGAATTTCATTCGCAGCTAGCACGCATAGTGTGCTGACAAACTTTACCTGATCGCCGTAACGTCGCGGCCGACTCTATGCCGCACAACAACTTGTAACAATGGTCTTTCGTTTCCATTTTATAGTGCTGGTCTGAAGAGCCAACCTCCAGCGAACATCGTGACTAGTGCTGTGGTCTAGACACCTTCGCCTGCGAAAAGAAAGGCAATTTGACCTACCTGGCAGTGCCTAAACGTAAGAGCGCCGTTTATGAGCGTGCCAATCAATTATCTCATGCAGTATCCCCTTCTTACATACTTATGAACAACCACAGTATAGTGGAAACTGCCGTTGAATTGGACTAGTCGTGACTTGTAACCACTTGCTTCACCCGTGACGCAGTTTTAGTCCAGCTACTCAAGCCCTGCGAAACCCTCATTTCTACACCCGCCTGACAAGTGCTGGATTAAAATTCACATTTCAACACACGCACGCGTTGTCCCCCCGGTCTATTCAGCTTTCCCCAGATACTCTCTCTGCAGTCTTTATCAACAACAAGCCACTCACGCCAAAAATCAATCAGCTGCAGGTATTTTTAATATTAAAAGAGTTGAACATGTGCTTTCTTAGCAAAAAAATGGATGTCTTATACTAAACATTCTGATTATCTTTTCCTCATTAACGTATATTCCGTTTATGAAACAACGGAGCTGCTGACTGAGAGGATGGATTGGCTGAATATATTTAGTCTTCTATTATGCGACTGACAACCTTCAACTCTCTGGGACTGGAATTCATTGCAAATCATCTATTGATTCTAGATGAGAATCCATCTATTTGTGTTGTCTATCGGCCTCTTTATCGCGACTCTCGAGAGACCCATCATTTGTACGCTCTTTTCTCTCAGACATCCAATCAATATATCGCTATGAGAAATTTTAACCCTCCTCTTGCTACCTGTCACAACTGAACATTAGTAAAATATCGATTTTCCGACCCTATGCTGATAATTATCTGAATCGGTTTGTGCACTTTTACATTCGAGGAAAAAAACAACTTTTCTACGTCATGTCTACCAAAAAATTGACTAACGTACCCACTCTATTTACTGAAAGATACGATAAACAAGAATTCAGCAGCGGCTCTACATTCCATCGGCTATGAACGTTTAAACAATCAAAGTTATTACATTTAAACACTAATTGGATCGATATGGTGTATCTGCCGCTTGATTTCTCACCTTGCTTGGAACCGTTTCAATCTGATTGCTGATGATATCATCAGATGTCTCGAAATTACCCATTTTCTCTCGCAGTGGCTTAATTCGATGATCTCAGCTATTGCAAAACTTGTAATTTCATTGATCTCGTCATTAAAGGAAGTCCGTCAAATAGATATCGTCCCTGCTTTCACTAAATTATTTTACGGGATCATATATAACGTAATTCAGGAGATTTTTTTTTCTTCTTGACAGACAGCATCGCTTCCTGAATAGAGGTTCTTCTTCCAAAATTAAAACATTGTCCTTAACCACTGTCGTTCTTCTAATTCTAAAGTTTTTGAATGTACTGTCGTCTTTATGATCTCTCCAGTATTTTAGAATTGGTAGCATTCTCGGTGATTAAATTCGCATTATTGAGTATTGTTATTTGCCGCAATGTCCTTAAATTTATCCGTTTCTACTTCCGAAGACGGTACACGATGTTACGCGTCCGAAATAGTCATTCGGGATCCACATTTATGCGATCCTGTGTACGTGAAGGTTTCGTACTTGGCCCTATAATTTTCAACTTAACACTTGCACAGGTTGATGCTGCGTACAACCAGTTCATGCTGTATAAATATCAATCATTTAGCAACTATCTTTGTAGCATTCTTTCCTTAGCGTAATCGATTTCAAAATAAACCCCAATAAGACTCGTTTCATTTGCTTAAATGTGCCACTGTGAGTATTGTGCTGTGTATATATGTGAATATTGGCCTGATGATGGAACTGGAGTTGCTGTTCCGAAACGCTGCAATTAAACAACGATTACGTAACACAGCATTTCCAATAATTAGTATGAACGATGTTGAAGCCTTTGGAAGAAAGGGAAAAACATGCACCCAGCCCGATCGAAGACAAAACAGAAGCATACGTGGAAAGGTTGATCAATCGGATCTTTGTGAAACTGATATTACAAAGCTACAACCCGCGTACGCAAAACGCGGTATTGCAAAATATGAGGCTGGCACCCCGCAAAAATTCAAAGTATATTAAGGCAGACAATAAAAATACTTTAGGAATTAAAATAAATATAAACAGATCTGCCTTGAATGAGGATACCACACTTGCCACAAGATGCTTTTACTAGGTAGTATGATGTCAAACCTGATGATGGTTTTGGAAATGAAGGCTCGAAAATTCAAGAAATAATTAGGAAAATCTGGTACCAATGTCATTTTCAGACAGGCAGCTCATGAGCGACGTCATAGTGTGGAGAGAATAAAAAACCCATTAATCAGTGACAAACACAAACTGTGCACCTGAAAATGTAAAGGATTCGCGGTTTTACCGACCTACGAGTGCTATAAATTGTCCCGCACAAGTAAAATGCGGAAAACAAGCAAGTAAAAACAGCGCTGGATAATAGATGTTTCATTTCAATAATACTCCAATATTTTGAAAATAAACTAGCTAAATCAAATTTTTCATTAAATGTGTTTTGGTTTTATTAAAAAAATGCACTGAATAATATTTAAAGCCATTGGATATTTTTATATATATATATATATATATATATATATATATATATATATATATATTCATATTTTTGTATAAATATTTTTAATTTGTGTAACCATTTATAAGAAAATGAATATGATTATTCTTTTATTTTAAGGGCAAGTCTACTCAATCAAGCTAATAAATTTATTTGCTTTTTGGCAAAACTGATGACCAGTTAAATTTATTTCAATGGAAAAATTATCATAACTTATTTTTTGAAGTCATAAACCCAATAAAATCCCAGTTTAATTCTTTCTTCGTTTATATGAATTGGTTTTTTTCGCTGATGGATCAGGACATTCAAATAAGCAAATATTGATATCAAGACCGAATTGCGAATTCTTAAAAATAGTACATCAAATTAGATTTGTACGAGAAATGACAAAATAATTAGCAAATACGTTAAGTAAATTTATTTATGCGACAGCCTTGTAAAAATCAAAAAGTGGAAATTAACTTTAGATAAGCTTAACTGATAGGTAGAATATTTCACTTATGATCAATATACATATATTCTTTAATTACTTGCTTTTTCATCATATTGTTTATTTGTGAAAAAGAGTCCGTTAGATATGAATCGCTTTACGGGTTTAAAAAACCTATGCATTCCTTTAAGCTAAGGGTCTTATGTATGCTTTTTGAATTTGTAATAATCACAAGATTCGTATGACGAAGTGATTAAAGACAATTCAGTTTTTATGAGTTAAATCCATTTTAATAAGAAAGCACTAAAATTAACTACTTTTTACGGAGTAGAAATGCCAGTATATATGCTACTATTTGGGAAAATTAGAACTGAATTATCCCTTTCTTGTGATAGACTAAATTGATGCCTAAAATTAAATTAATGTTTCAGCAAAAAAAAATTAAATCAAGCAACTTCTTTTAGCTTTGCCTGTGTTAGTTATTTGTTTGATACTACAATTCAGAAAAAATATGACAATTGCCAAGTTGATTTCAAAATCTGTTTTAGTTTATTTCAAATATACCTCTAGGACTTGGTAACACTTATCCCCGAGTTTGATCCAGCCTAATTGTGAAGCCTGCTATTAATAAATTTATTAGCGCCAATCGGTGGCATAGTTGAAAATGGAGATCAGCATTGCAATCTCCGGACTGGATAGTTCCGTAGAAACACGTAGTAGCAAATATGTAAACAATTATTTTTACACTTGTAAACTCATCAAAGCATAATATCCGAATATTTTCCCCAAATTCACTGTGTGCATGTGATTTATCTTAAATATATCACCTTTGTTATCGTATGCATTTTTTCGTGCAAAATTTACATATTTAAAATATTATAAGTATTATTTCCACTTTTTGCGTTATTTGTTAAATTAATTAATATAAATTAAATTGAGTGTTATTCATTTACACTTTTAATTTAATGTTTTGTTGCTGACATCAATACGTATTGGAAGCTAAAGGCTTGTATCAGTTAAATAGATGGAGATATTTTGTACTTTTACACTTCATTAACATATCGGATACTATTTTTGAAAATTCGACATTCTAATCTGATTATTTTGTTATAATTTTGATGTCGTTGTAGTATATTTTAAATCAGGTGTCTGATGTTTTCGAAATATATGTAATCATTTGTGGTTTCTTCATCCACCTGAACTTTTGGAATGGGGTACAATACAATACATAACCAATAAGGCACTATTACATAGATTATAAGCATCTATAACGGTCTGTAAAAGCGTTGACTCCGGGCGACTTCTTAGTAGATAAAAACACCGGTAACCATAAATAGTTAAAATGACCGTATCACCACTAACAACTTCTAAGTTGTGTATAACAAATTGAATGTTATAAGTATATGTCTCTGATGAATTTTGGACTGTTACTGGCGTTAAATGTATAAAATTAATTTATTTTCTGTACAAAAAATGTGAACAAATAATAAACTATGTGTTATTTTAGAATTTAAAATTATATTTAATGAAAACAAGAAGTATATTTTGATCATCCTTTCGAATTCGAAGTAAGTAAAATCATTTTTATATGGGTGGCATTGATATATAAAAATAATAATGCAATAAACCGAATTGCGAGAATCCTACTAGAGCGAGAATGAGAAAAAATTTCGGTGAAACTAAATGAAAATTTTTAGTATTTATGAATCCATGATTATGTATTGTACTCATTGCAACTAGTAATAGGTCACTTTATTGAAGAACTAGGAGATCATGTCACAGCCCTCATAAACAAAATGCGTTATTCCATTGACGCACGAGTTTCTTATTAACTGGCGACTCATCAGTTGAAGCCACAAATTCACGCCCAAACAACTATAAATGTAGCAAACTAATGTGAGACGGTTGGATTTTGCAATCTCTCTTACGAAAACATATTCAAGCGGTAGAAAATTTGGCTTCATATTTAGTCTTTCCCGTTGTGATTTCAAAGCTAAAATAAGAGCAAAAACCATAAAACTTAAGAAAATGTAAAATGGGATTGGAGCCTAATACCTGCACCAACTGGCGGCTCCCATTTAAGGGCAAAACATATTCGTACTTGGGGTTTCACCATATGATCATTCTTTATTTGGATTATCCGTCTGGTTCTATATGAACTAACCTTTCTCATGGATGAAAACGCAGAAAACCTTAATGCAAAAAACGTAGTTCTTTGCGACCAAGTATTTGATGTTAAATATACAATTGTCAAGATTTATACGAAAATGTTACAACGGATGCCAAAACTGACTAAAATGTCCTGTCTGTTAGTTTAGCAGAATTTCAGCAAGGTCTTACTCTAAGTTCTGGTAAAAATTAGTCTTTTAAAAAAATATTTTAGTAATCCCTACATTGATGGTGCAAACTATATTTTTGCGAGCATGACTTGAATTCGTATTTCGAAGAATAAATAAATAAAGTTCTTTGAAAATATTGGTCAAAGTTATAAACATTCAGTACTTTTTTAATTATTGCCTGCAATAATATATTTTTTGTATTTCGCCAAGGCTTTGTTGGGTTTTTTTATGTGAGTTATTGAAGTCAGGTTAAAGGACGTGAACTAACCACCATTCTTCATTTTGTTTTTAATCCGTTGATGATCAAGACACATAGTTATTGTTCAGAACGTGTAACCAGCCATAGTTTTACTGTGAAGTAATATTCTAAAAATGTATCAGTTTTGTGAATCGAGGTGCATCGAAGTGAATTAATACACAGAAACAGCAATTCATTTAAACTGCGCATGCAGTAAATGTAAGACTTAATGAAGCCTTATCCCATTTCTCAAACATTATACGCTAGAAAATTTCAAAATATCAATTATTTTTGTTAGTATATATCTTAACTGAAATATATTTTTCAGCATGTATTTAAACTGAAATCTGTAGATGTTTAAGTTAGACCAAATAACACAAGAACGCTGAGACACAAAATTTTAAATAATATCGTACATTACTTTGCAGATTGGAGAATGATTGTATCATTATTATGTTCTTTTCTTGGTTCCATGTGCCAATTATTTGTATTTCGCTTTATTTGTTGCAACAAATTTTGGATATTTTATTTTTCGAACAGATTGTGTTTTAACATTAGCTATCCAGCATTACGTCATGGTTCATCTGGTTGTAATATAAAAGTCATGACAATTTTTGACGAGCGAACCTAAAATTCATTCACGTATAAAAATGAAAATTTCGTTTACACGTAACGTTGTAAACTCAATTTTTTTTGTTCGGTTTTCTATTCTAATTTAGGTTATGCTAAAGTTTAACTCTGCTGATGTCCTTTTCATGAATGGCTAGTTGTTGAGCCAATTTCAGTATGGACAGTGGCATATAAAAACCGCTGTTTGGTTTGCTGCTAGCCTAAATTAGTTTTGAATTCTCCTCTCGCTTACGCAATTCAATTTGCACCGTATGAACGAAATGTTGAATTCTAAAAATTCATTGGTAGATTTGATTCTCTGTTTTTACTTTGATAATGTTGTTCATATTTTCCATTTGATTAGAAATTGCAGTACATTAGCTGGACCAAAAATAGATTTGAATAAATAAAAGTAAAATTTTTGTTTTATTGGCAAATTTCAAACAAAATTCCCATTTATTTGAAATTCCAATAAACTTTGCGCAGTTTTTAAAACAAATATTTGAATTTTAGATAAAGTTCAATTTTAACAATAGCATATATTTATGTGGCCATGAATTGAATTAAGTTGGTGATTTTAACTAAAAGATAATGATGATGATGATAATAGTGACATTAAAAGAACTACAAAACAACCTAAATTTTACAGTTTAAATCAAATTGATCATTATTGTCTGCACCGTCTATTAGTGTTTATTTTAATTAATTCTAATTAATTGCTCTCTTAACCGAAATCGTAATGATTTAATAGGATATACACAATATCTTCTAGTAAACATTACAAAAATATCAATATGAATGCGCATATATATATATATATAATTATCGTTACAAGTTTACCATTTTATAACTATGAGAACAGGGAACGTATTCCATGGAATAACATTAATTAATAAATCCTATTTCTACCAATATCTACAGCCATTATTCTGGATTCGTTACATTTTTGTTCATTCATTCCCAAACTGTACATTTGTCATAATCGATCCACTCTTATCTACGTCTGACTTTGTTTTGCACAATTTATACCACTCCTTTTGCCTAACGTCATGGGGTGTGTCATTGCTATCATTGTGAGTGCGTCCGTGATTGACAGGTGTGTCGTAATTTGCGGAACATAGGCTATATTTGAAGGCCTGTTAGCTAAGTTTTAATTTCAGTCTAATTTAATTTCTTTTTGAATAAATTTCTGCACGTTTAAGCAGGGGTTTAGCTTATTAATTGCAATAGCATTTGCTATATATATATATATATATATATATATATATATCCTATTTAGACAGTTTGCCTTCATGCTTTGATGATGATCATGGTAGATCTCGATGCGCCAATACATGTCTCTGTCGGTTGTTTTTCTGTTGCGTTACGGATTAAACACATTATGATAGCTTTTTATCTCAATCTCGCAAACTTAACCAAAAATCTCTGTTGCCTGTCTGAATATAATGCTTATACTGATCGCAATAATTCTATATACTGGTGACGAATTTGCCAATGGGTTTTGCGGTGTTTGCCCAACATACCTATTCAATGCTTCAAGAGCGGAGAATAATTGTAAAAATGCGCATGTTCAACTAAAAAATTGTTTAAAACGCCATTTTATTTCAACATGGTCTCAAATCAACTGACATATCGTGTACTACATACGGCAAATTTATAACGGCGATGGGCATCAAGTTGAGTAACATGTTTAAAATATGCTACAACAAAATAATTCTTCGCCGCCAGTCAAATTTGAGGATTTTCTTTATTTTTGACGCAGTTGAAAGCTCTTATATTTTGTCAGCATCAGCGCTCTTTGTCTAAAACTTGATATTGTAATTAGGCGGTCATAAAACACTTTAAGCAAAACGATGTCGTACTTTTTATTAGATTCTGGATTAAAAAAGATATATTTCCGTGGTGCACGTTCTAGGCAAAGTTTTTTTTGACAATGTTACACATGACAAGATAAGCCTTTAAGCGGAAGTTTTATACGATCACACAGAATCAATTGCTGTACGATAGAAATTATAATGCATATAGCATAGATTAAGCCAATTTTTGTTTGTCATTTCTTCTAAATTATTTGTAGAAAATCGTCAATATTTTAAAAATTTGTGCCTAATATGATGACATAGTAAAGTAACTAACAAACGATCATTGACTATTAAGATAAAGTGTTATGTAATAGTTAAAAGTTCATACAAAGCTGTAGTGAATATGCGTTATCAGCTATTTTCATAGTGTTTAATTTAGACTAGTAGGTGTACCTATCAGGAAATTATGTGAACATAATTTTTTTTCAAGTAGTATTTCCTCATTTTTGAATCACAGTTATTTAAACATCGTTCTTAATGTTATAAGATAAAGAAATTGCACCAGAGCAAATTTAAATTTTTCAGCTAAATTTTAAAGTTGTAAAATATATATTTAATTAACAAAATTTTAACGAAATTTTTTAAAGATGGCATTCCGCCTAGATTTCTTATGAATACTATCATCAAATTTCTAAAAGGCAAATTTCAAAATTTTCACTGTGTGAACGACATATGTCAATAATAAAAAACATTTTTTGAGGCGAATTTAAAAAAAATAAATAACATTAAAAGCTGCATATAAATATTCAATCGCATTTTTAGCATGTATTAAATAATGCGTGTATGCTTTATAAAGCCGGATTAAATATTTTTCATTGCAATTAGGTAATCGTCTAGCTAAAAATATATCTGAAGTCAATTTCAAATTAAATAAAATTTTTAAAAACGAAAATAGATTTCATAGTCTCAGCATTTAATCGAAAATATTAATTTGGTTTTCGTCTTTAGGTTGAGATCCTTTAACAACTATCAGAAAATATAATTATTTTTATTTTAAATGAATTTTTGTGATTTACCTGGCTATATATATAAACCTATATAAATATACATATATATATATATATATATATATATATATATATATATATATATATATATATATATATATATATATATATACATGTAAATTGTCGATTTGAACAAGACACTATTTAGGTTGTAACGTAACTATTGGTTGTAACGTATCTATTAGACCGGTTACACTTTTAATTAGCACTCATCAGTAGTAACCAGACTTACCATGTTCAAGAATCAGATCCAAGATCAATAACTTTACAGTCAATCAAATATTATACTTGTAGTTCCTTTTTGTTTTGTGGAACAATTTGTTGTGTTTGGTTTTACTAAAAGTGCTTTACGATGACCTACAATTCTATCTGCAATTGATGTTTTAACATGCTTATATTTGGGCTGAGTATTTTTTATACAAAGGTAGTTCTGTTGCATTAATTTGTGATGGCTAAATTTGATTGTATTTATGCTTTATATAAATGCTAAGCATAGCATAAACAGAAAACGCAGAACATTAACCAGACATATTATGTCTGTTAGCATGAAATTTATTTTCGTGGTCAAGAATCTTATCTTCAACACAATAGAAGCCGTAGTAACATTCATTTTTGAGTTACATACGAACTTAAATGTTGTTTTTTTTAATTTAACTTTCAAATTTATCTTCGTTGGCCTCTGTTAAGCTAAATTTCCAACTGGGCAACTTTGAGCTGTCCTTATAAGGCAGGCAATATTTCACCTGGAGAAGCTATTTTGAATCAAAGAATTTTGGTAATATTTGAGTAAACTATATTGGCGCAATGAATTACGCTTTGCATAATATATAATAGTATCTAATAGATGTTTCTCTACCTGATGAATTCTACTAAGTTAAATTTGATGAGAGGAAATGACATCGCATATTTGATATTGACAAACTTAATGTGTGAAGACCCAGGTCGATTTAGACTGGAGTAACAAGGTTTCCTTTATGCTGGAACATTTCCTCTAAACAACTTTTACTGAACCAGCCTCGACACCAAGCTGGAGCCTTAAGGGAATAATAACCGCATGCATCTTAAATTGAAAATAGAGACGTTCAATCGTGTTTTGTCCACATTAAACCATTACCAATACAATATTTCATCATCTAAGAAGTCTTTTTGTCAATTTGTCTACTTTTACTCACTATTCTGCTTAATAGTAAGCAAATTTATAATTTTAATACAGAAATTCCTACATACAAAAGACAATAAAAAAGAAATTGTTTGCGCACTCCAAATAAGCACCAGTCCCATTTATATAGGGAATTCATATAATGGCAGGACAATTGTCAAATCATGTTCTTCGTTTTAGCAAAATATAAAAACAACATTATGGCTGATGAATCGTCAGTAAACATGCTCTCTTTAGTTTATCCTTCTGGTACAATTTGAACTAATTTGTTACTAGGTGCCCAACAGCCACAGGATTCCATGGACTCCTGGACAGTACCCCGTACTTCCGAATGGCGAATGAGCTCTCAACAGCCACCGGCAACCATGCAACTTACTGCTGCCTTGCAGACTGCGCTTGGATGTGCAAAGGCTAGAGGTGCGTCCTCGATCAAAAAGCCGAGTGGTGAGGGGACACCACTTGTAGCAAATTCCCAAGAAACTCCATGAAATGTCGCAAATCAATGGAGCCGGCTTATCCTCCAAAAGGAGTCAGCCGCAGTAAAGTAAAGTAACACCTAATACATACTTGCATATATATATTAGATCTTCGCCAAAAACAGTATCTAACTTTTATATATTTAAGTGAATGCTGTCAAGATTACCGCAAAAAGTTTATGGATTTACGCGAGTAGCAGGTATTCAGAAATAATTTTAATTCTCAATTATTTTTAACTATAGCATACATTGAAGCCCATCGTGTGGGTACCATGTACCGATTCTGAAACTAAAGTGTTATTACCATGTGCCTATTCGGTACCATAATAGTTTTATTGAGTACTGACACAATAAACATTGTGTTGGTATTCTTTACAGACTCGGTATATTTATGTATAATATATATATATATATATATATATATATATATATTATAGAATGAGTTAGCGTTGATGTCCCATTGTCGAAGACCTTATATTAGGTCAGTTTCACTACTGTAGGTTTACATATTCGTCTAGGAGATTGTACCGTACTATTTCCCAACATTCCTAACGCAAATATATAGTGGTTAAAGGTGTAATACCGGCTTCTACTGACGAGTCGCCATTAAGCGCGAAACGAATGTGCACTTGAGATTATATCTTCAGTTCATGCTGTCTTTGGTTTACCCTTCTGGTCATAATTGAGCTAATTTGTTACTAGGTGTGCAACACTTTATGCATAATTATGGCTGCTAGTTTGCATTACTAGCCTAAGGTAAGTTGAATCAAGCAAACTTCATTTTTTATCTGAACGATATAGGTAACTAACAAATAAAATAATTGTTGTTGTCTACCAAAATCCACACGACTCGTGCTTACTATCAAGACGTTAATGATGGCCGTCCCTGCATTCCAATCCCAAAGTAATTTGTGAAGTGATGCGAAACGAAGCAATGGTGTAACAGTTTTAAGTTTACTTTATTTATAAAGATTTCGGGATAAGAGGTTTGTTTTAACTAACTTGCAGCTAAGTAACATGTGCCTAAATGATGCACACATATTTAGTAGCCTATGACAACCTGAAATCTAGGCATGTCAAGTATATCGCATCAAAATTGGCATTGTCTGAAGTTATAGCATTTTCAGAAATTCCTTAGTTAATTTCACCGCGTGTTTTAAAACGTTAAAAATTCCAACTTTAGTGCAACATATTTTTATCTTGTAACAAATGTGAAGGTTTATACGAAAGAGAAAAACGCCGTATATAAAACAATTTAACAGTTGAGATATGAACAATGCAAGGACAGTTCAGCAATTCTCAACGCTCAATCCAGCAATAAAAGGGCTATAAAGATTTCGACAACAAATATAGCTAAAACCGACCGGTTTTCCATTAAATACTACTTATAACATAGCTGGAAAATTGGTAAGCTGGCGAACATTAATCATACGCCTTCAATATTGGTGAACTGTTTTAGTTGAAAATAGAAGCACACACACAAATGCAAACACACACGGACGCAAGCACTTACACTCGTGCGCTGATGCAGACGCACGTACGCACGCACAAAAAGACAATAAAAAGAGCTGTTACTGTTAAGAACATTTTGGTACAGAAACCGAATTTAATGTTATCTTGGTATTTTATAGTAGACAACCTGTCTAATAAATCTTTTTACTTTTTTGAAAATAAATATATATTTAAAAGTAAGGCTACGCGTGAAGAACGAGTACAATGAAAACGATTTCCCGTTTAATGTGGGCTAAAGATGAAGGGAAAATGTGAATGATTGAATAGCCACTAGTCTACATATTTATATGTTATTGTATAAAATGGAATTAAATTTCTTTGAAACTTAAGTAGTTTAGTTGCGATAAATGACGTAAGACGTTTCTTTGTAGTATATGGCCGACGAGAAAATAATTCAACAACGAACCACAATGCTTTAAATCAAGTTTGCGAGCTTGAATTAAACACCAACCCCATTGTATCTAACCAGTCGTCGAACAACATAACAAAACTACCGCCAGCCGCAACGCACCGAAGCATTTCGACCTTCCATGATCATCATCAGAGTACGTGGGCAAACTGGCTATCGAGGATCAGACCGCATTGAATATTTATGGAAATCAAATTAAGATATGTGGCTCTCACCTCTAGCAGTCTTGCATACATTAAACTTGACTGGAAATGTCGGCTGCACAATTTCTATGCAGTCACGAACATTAACTGTTTGCAGCTTTTGCCACATATACATATATAAGCAATACAATTTAACAATAATTGATTGCTCGGGTGGTGGTAAAAATGCTTTAAATCAAGTTTGCGAGCTTGAAGTAAACACAAAACCCATTGCATTTAACCAGTCGTCGAACAACATAAGAAAACTACCGCCGAATCACAATGCAGAAGGCTTTATTAGCACAAGTTTGAACAGGCAAGGTACTAGTCACAATAAAAGTATGATCTCTGTATAGAATGAATTTATAAGATGAATTCCAATTGTAAATGACCAAATACGTGTCGGGAATGCCTATATAAATAATGAATGACCAATTAACACTGATTTTGTGCATAATTAGGAGGATATACAACAGACCAGAAGAACTAAACGTGCAATTACTTTGACCTGTGCATTACCACACACGAAATAGCAATAAACTGAGAACCCAATTTGTCGCTCAGTATTATCCAGAAAAGTCTATGTCAATAATGCAAAATCACCAATGCCTCGTTAATGAACGCTGTTTTCTGCTAGACCGCCAACCCAAAATATTTGGCCCGTGGCAGTTTCCCCTTTTTAGCGATCCATTGACTAATATTACGGATAGTAGTATCCGTTCAAGGGACAGCAGATTTATTCCAACCTCTAGAACTGCTTCGGTGGCCTTACGAGCAAAATGTGAAATCGGTCTATTTATAAAAAAGCCCAACCAGCACAATCAACGTCTCATGAAATGGCTCGTTGTTTATGGAACGTCAAAACACAACCGTATTGCAATGGTTGGATCCCGTGATATCGGATGCCACAAACCCATTGTTAAAGCTTCGTATCAATTAGTTATGAGTTATTGGAAAACTAGAGCAAACATAATTATTTTTTAAACAGAATGAGGTTACAAACACCGTACAAATTTAATCCTAGCCAGATAGGTAGGCATCTGCTGATGAGGGAAATACTCCGGTCACACATTACTCTCCTCTTCTGTGATAATGTGTGTATCCTAGAAATCATGATTTTGTACCATTTTAAATGTCGTTGTGATTATTGTGCTCCAGTGGTAATGGTGGAAGAAGAAATTTAATGTCGGAAAATAAAGCTAGTAGAGAAATTGCAAATTCTGCGCGTAGAAAAGAGTTACTAGAAGGTAATGACGATTTTATGAAAAATTTAATTTATTTATTACTGTGTGCTAAAAACACAACATCGGATGGCTTGATTCTTATTTTCATTAAAGATGCAAGTAACCGGTCTTCTGGATTGGTAGATTTTCCAGGAGTTTCATGTATTTTTTTAAGTTTCTTCTTCCTTTTTCAAGTTTCGCATGTACTACCGACCTATCCAATTTATTTTTCATAGTTAGTTTTAATGTCACTGTGTATTGAGAGGGTTACCATTAAAAATAATTTTTATTGATTCAGTGTGCTGAATATCTCTTCTTTTAGTCCCTGGCCCTTTAATATATCTGTGGCTACCCTTCCTGTTAACTTATTATAGAAACTTATATTTGCAGATTGAATATCGATTAAGTCTTTCTTTCTAATCATATTTTTAATAAATGAACTTTTTGATGCTCTAAAACTTACTACATTTTATAAATCCAAATGAATGCAGACACTTTGTGAATAACATGATCATTAATTTGGTCACTTTGGTAAGCATCTTTCGAAGTTTATATAGATGAACAAATATGGTAAATCAAAAAAATTGCCAAAGGTAAAATGTCTAACATTTGATTATCTTGATTCAAACATTTATAACGAATTGAATGAAGGCTACGTATTTTTTCAGGTAAAAGTTTCATTGTACTTAATTTGCGCATCGTGAAATTATAAATATATATATTTTCTACATATGAACTATTACAAACGTTAATACTTATAATGGTTTTCGGCTTAAATACATGTTTGCGTTATGTGATCATTTTAAGACAACAAATTGTCGAGCTGATATTCTAATCTTCACCTTCTGGATTCGGAATTTTACCAAATATTTTTAAATGAATATCGCATCAAATTGCAATAACTTGCCTAATGTAATAGGAACACGCGTCAGTATTTAGTGAAAAGAGCAATAAAACAAAAGTCATACTTTTTATCTGAAATTATTAGCAACATTTACAGCATTGCTTGCTTTTCTTATGTGTACCTGTGTATTGATTTTAAGTTTGTTCTTTTTTATATTTGTTCCGGCCAAAAACAAGGGTCCAATTCTAATGTAAAGTAAAGCATTATCCTATAGAATGTGGTTCGTAGATAATATCTTGTTTGTCGTCTCGCGACGATAGCTGCTATACAGATTGTATTTATTTAAATATAAAGACATAGCTATAAAACAAGAAGGAAAAAGAGAAAATAGGAGAAAGAAGATCAACGAAAAATAAAGAAAGAAAAATAGAAAAGGTAGAAAAAGAATGATAAGAAAACCAGTGACATTGCTTTTAAATTGTGTGATGCCTGTTCTGTGGCTGGGTAAGGTATTTGTAAACTTGACCAGGTATCGTTCAATTTAAACGTATTTAAACTGTACTGAGCATAAATATTTGCCTCAGTCTCTACGGCTACCATTTACATTTCCTGTAAAGGACAAGCAGGAGAAACAATGGCATCCAGCCAGAATGGGCGATAGCTATGAACGTGTAACTGCTATTTTTCCCATCTTAGCTGTCTGTCAAACACGTTTTTATTCTAATTTCTGCTGGTACACGCGAGCAACAAATTAGGCTTAGCAGTCGTCCCACTGACAATTAGGCGTTTTGTACAGTGCAAAATTGAAAGCCAAAACGTTCAATTGTCATTTAAAGAGATATACTACTAACTGGATGCTCAATTAACTTAACTGATTTGCATTAGACAACCTGTAATTTGTCCAACAAAAGAATTCCGATGTAAGCAAAATTAAGGTGACTTGACAATGATCACTTTTATATGGCGTATTACTTTCTTTATAACTTACCAGTTGGAATGGTCAGTATTCTAGAACGTTGACGTTGGGCACATGCTCCTTTTGCGGCCATATCATCACAGATTTTTATTCGCAATTTTATGCAGCATATTCTTTAGGACATTCGCGATTTTCTCAATGCACACTACATAATTGACTTTCTAAACCAACAAATTTGTCACGGTTGTCTTTTGATTTGACTGAAACTATCAAATGTAGCTTAGTTTGAACGCCAATGCTTATACAAGATGATAATTGGTCATAAGTGAGAAGAGCTTCGGTAGAATCCAGAGCTCCTAGGGATTCTAGTCCTATTGATAGTCAGTAAAGTTTATCATCTCAAAATATATTACCACATCGATAGTAAATTTGACTTCGGTAGGAGAACCTGGAAAAGCTATATGACAGCTGTTAGAGCGTATTGTCAGTTACTGATGAACCATAACGCGATTTTTGGTGCAAAGCGTGTATCCGTAAATAAGATTTCCAAGTCGAACGCCTGCATCAACCAGAATTGTGAACAAGTTTCCGCAGTTGAGAAACATATTATTGAAACTTCGCTTGCATTTTATCAGTTTATCGCTTCTTAATACACATGAAATAGCAATTTACGAAGCGCTGTAGACGAGCAAATTGCAGGATGAGTCATGCAAACAGAAAAGAAATGTGAATAAATTGCTTCTAAAATGTAATTGTGGCATGTACATGACAGGACATTCCTTTAATTTAAACACTTACTAAAATTCCAATTTTCTCTTTCTGTTACGGTTTTTAAATACTTTGCGAGGAAATTAGAAATAAATAATATTTATATATTTAAAAAGCTATGTTTATCTTTCTAAGTGGAGATGGTACCATGCTAAAAGCCAGATAAATGAATCCGTTAGGCTCTCAACTGATTTAATCGATACGGGTAGCTACTTAACCACTTACTGTAATTGGCTAGGAATATGTTTTTAGAACAGAAAAATTGCAGGAATTCTCTTATTTGTATGACGATTCCTAAGTTAATTGGATTATTTTTTGTGTGCATCAAAAAAATAGCAAAATTCTAGCTTATATCTAGGCATTACAATATAATTCTAGACAGGTTTAACATAGTAATGCCATTAAAATTCAGGAAAAGCATAAAAACTGTAGTATTTTTAATTTTTGGTTTATGAAGTTTTTCAATGAGTTTCCGGTATTTAAATAAAGCGATATTACGCTACAAGTTTTATTTGTGGATACATAAATTAAAGTATGAGCTTTTCGACAACGAGCTTAAAGCGAGCCTACAGACGCATTGCCGATAGAATAATTTTTGCCCACCCCACCGCTCACAGGATACCAAAAGTAGAAAGAATTTCGGATTTGATAGACGCAATAATGTTAATTTGCTAATAATAACATTGCTTTGAATAAATCCAAATATTGTTAAAACTCTGTTACGCTTCTCCAATATTCCAGTTGATAATTGAGGCTTGTTTCCTTAAACAGTTTAACCTTCTTGCTTCCTAAATGGTTTGCCTAGCAACTGAATCTTCAGCTTAATCGTAACTTCACCTCCTATGTGGAAAGAGGGAAACTTATTGCATCATAAAACTATATTTAGAAAAATATTATTATTTATTTATGTTTTACTGTGTTGAGATAACGATAGACTTTTAAAACTTCTATCCATATTTTTAGATAATTATCAGAATAACAATGAACAATAAGTGTTAATTATAATGTTTCTCTGGAATACGGTTAAATACCGCAGAAATTGCATTCTTTAGCGAGGATTTGCAAGAGTTAGTTGCAGAATCCATAACTTTAATTTGTTTACTTTTGAAAGATTAACAAAATTAATAATAAATAAAATTTACTTAAAGATATTATGTTAATAATTAAATATATCTTGATATTATTTTTTTGCAAATAAATCAATAAACTGCGCAATAAACCTTTCTTTGAAAA
Source organism: Eudiplozoon nipponicum (assembly GCA_029291075.1). NCBI lineage: Eukaryota > Metazoa > Platyhelminthes > Monogenea > Mazocraeidea > Diplozoidae > Eudiplozoon > Eudiplozoon nipponicum. The sequence goes on from JAQBSW010003613.1 coordinate 18,952, forward strand.
TATGAAGTCGCCAATTTCCAAACGCTAAAGATATGTAGAAAATATACCTTGAAGATTTAACGTTTTTAATTCAAAAGGTTTATGATTTAATTCTTTAATCAGAAAATTCTCTACTTCCCTTATATACATATATATATATATATATATATATATATATATATATATATATATATATATATATATATATATATATATATGCATGTATTTAATACTAAGCTTAAAATTTATACTATGCAACAATGCAATGTATTTGAAAATTATTTGATGCACATAATTGATTTTATGCTAATAGCATTTAAAAATCGTCACCGGCAAGGGTGCGAAGATTATATTAACAGGCTGTCGACGGGAAAGTTTAATTCTTTGTGAATCTCTGTCTACAATGCAAACTTACGCTGAAAAACAGCGATCAATTTGACATTCGAATTTGAAAAAACCTGAAAGCATTGAACTCTAGGCCACATATACTTGTAGAGAGAAGTTCTTAAATTCGAATGTGATCGATAAATAAAACTGTTTTTTTAATCATTCTGTGGTATACACAGTTGGCAACAAAGATAACATGGCCACAATAGCTAAAAAAATATTTTTTAAATGAAGACACCTAATCAACTGTATTTTTGTATGTAATTCTTTAGCGAGGAAATGAAATCAATAAATTTAACATTAAAGAATCTGTTATCTAAATCACATCATTTACACGGGCGTATTATATACGAACGAATTTATTTCATTTACTGCAAAGGATCTTATGAATTATGCGCGCATGAACTGAAATGTTCGTGTGCCCACAAATAATTTACTTCTTCTATTGGACCTTAATGAATAATCTGTTTAGGAAATATGCATTTCTAATTAGAGAAAACGAGTATTCTAACATACTCAACTTTTAGTCTTGGTAAAACGGTTAATTTCTTTAGCTTTATCAAATTCTGAGATGTTACACAATTCTAAATAGAATTATATGTTCACAGGCCAATTTAACACCTCCGAAAAACTTTTAAATAATGGTTAAAATCGTAAAAAGGTTTTAAACTACTCTTATATTTTTCATTCTAATTGTTTTCCAGACTTTTGTGCTAATTAATCTACGATGCACAAGCTACCTGTGCATTTGACCTTTATCTAGTTCGAATTAGTAATAACCAATATCCATGTCATTTTCGGAAGAACATTTCCGTGTTACATTCTTTACCACTTTTCCTTATTCCAATCCTTATATATTCTGATTGTGAAGGCCAAGAATGTGTCAATTTTTGCCAAATATTCTCAAAAAAGTTTCATTTTATTTTCTAAGCCATAGCATTAAAAGAGCTGCCGAAAATGATTTCTAAAACCAAATAAAAAATTTGTAAGAAGAAAAATTAGTCAATCGTCTAAAGATTCTTCATATTCCAGGAAGATTTTAAATGGTAAAAATAGATAAGATAACCATTTGTTGTCCAAAATAAATTTAAAATTTTGAAACGAAATTTCGGCTCTTACCGATGTGCAGCCTGTAAGAATGAAACTCGGTTAACAATGGTAAATCAATGTTTGTTTATATTAACTGTGTCATACGCCATGGGTTCGATATGAAATAATTTCTTGCACGTTACTTTATCACTAATACCTAAATGCGAATATCTCAAGTTTTTGTAGCCAAGAATATTGAAAAAATGATAAATTTCTTGAACGTATATGAAGTGATATAAATCTAGGCCATCTTATACGCCTTCTAATGGAATAGCCAGTATTCCGAGACGTTTTTTGTAAACCATTTCTTTGAAATCGAGCCAATAACTGGAGGCTTGGTTTAATTTTTATTAATTAAGAGGTTGGTGCTAACAGAATGCAGTAAATTATATTTTAAACTCGCTGTTTAAAGACTTTATATGAAGTTGGCCCTAAAACTACAAGAATTGCATACCTAGATATATAGTAAATTTAGGATGTAGTGCCCAGTTCCACCTGATGCGTCAATGTTGAGCCAAAAATGCCTGTGCGCATCAGATTATATCCATTTTTTCTCGTTGATCATGTCATATCATTGTTTCTCTACTATGTACGCAATACTTACTAAATATATGCATATATATTATTTCTCCAAAAGTAAGAATATTTAAATATCATATGTTTTATATATTAATGCCATAAGTAGTCTGAGAATGAAATAACGAATGTCATTAATAGCTCGCGAATGACGCTCTGCTGGAAAATTAAGTGTTCAGAAGGGTTTTTATTTTCAATACTGTGAAAATTATCCCATCTTCATAAAAAAGGTGGTGGCACCCTTAACAGGTGTGGTATGCAATTTTTATTGTTAGTCGGCTTTAAATTCGCAATGCCAATGACATTATATGACGCTGACCCTACTACTCCTCGAATACACACAAGTCCAGGAGATAGTAGCGTCTATAAATCGATCTAATTCACCCAGCTGCAGTATATGGTGAGGCTTTGTTCTAATCCCATTTTAAACATCTGATTGCCACTAAGACATTTAGCTCATTCTAACTATGTCATATACCTCTGGTCTTTAATGACACAAATTTGTCGAACTCACAGCATTCCTACATCTTAAAGCATACAAAGTAACGATTTGTATATAAACATATATTAAAAAAACTTAAGTGTGTAAGTCTTTCATAACTGAATTCCATCTATATTTTAGAAATTTATATTAAACGTTACCAGCTGAATGTTAGGTATGGAATTTCAGATTCGAGATATGTCAAGCACTGCGACTCACTTAGCCAAAGTTATAAAATTGCACAGTAGTCACTTCCAGTAGATTATTTATGAATTCGTTAGACTTAAATTTTGTTAGCGTGCTTTAGAAATAAAAAAATTGCACACAGCTGAAAAAGTTGCTCCTCTTATTTTAAACTTACTTCCTTAAAATGACGAAGCCATTCCACTTCTATTTATTCAGTCGTAGATTATTTTTATATGTAAACAGTTTTAAAATATGAAGCTTGATGAGAATGCTTCTGTGCAATAAATGTCATAAAGAGAAAATATTTGAGCCACAGAAAATTTGTATGAAGTAGGTCAAATGAGCCCCAACGAAAGTAAGTAATGGGTAATCGTTGAAATGTGAAGTGGATAAAGCTGCTATAATAATGACTGCTGTGTCTAAACAGGTTAATCCGCCCAAGATGGTAAAATCATTAGGTCATTTGGAAACCGATCAGCATGTCAATTTTATAAGGAAAATAAAGAATTTGCCCAAGTATTTCGCTCATTATTCTATTCTATTTATATTATTTGTTAAAAGAAATAAGTTTACTACCTTTTAAAGCAAATTATAGCTTTTTAATTTGATTTTTTTTATTATCGACTTTCAAATCTTATCGGGCAAGCATTATCGTAAATGTTTATGACAGACAGTTCCCTAAATAGAAGTAGCAAGGCTACTGCTGGATAATATTTTACTCCACACGTGAAAATAAAAGGCAACATGTAAGTTTGAATAATAAAATGTCAGGAAGAAATTCTGATCAGAAACAATCGGATACGAAATATTCAAACAACCGGAAAGTAAAATAAACTATCCAACTTTAATTTATATTTTATAGAGTCTACCTTTAGCTTTGATTTCCACATTTTATTCTGCTAAAATTGTTTGCAAAAAATACATTCTAGAAAAACTATTTCTAATGTATTAATGCACGCAGATTATTTTAAAAATAAAATATTCTATTAAATTTAATTCATACCTTATGTGAAAGATAGATAAAGTGTATTTTAAAAGTGAATCTCTTTATGACTAACTGTTTGCTCAGTACATGCAGTGTTTACACAACTAATTATTTTAAACTTGACTTCGTTCAGAGTGCATACCTGTTTGCATTAAATCTTCATTTACTTCTAAAATGAATGAATAAAAAATATATTATTAATAATTTATCATCGTAAATTTAGTCAAATTGGAATATTGTGATATTTTTCCTTCAAAAGGAAAGGTCCTTTACTATAAATCTGCCAAATAAACTTCTACACTTTTGCCAAAAACATAATTCCTTTTCCATAAAACTATTAGGAGTTTCACAATGTGTCGCTAAAGTGTAGATAAAAGGTTCTAAGCTAAATTCGACGATCACCAAATGTTGAATTTATCAATCATAGAAGTAATATTACTACCTTCAACGTATCTGTTAAAAAATATACTGGTTTCTATTTGCTAATGAGTCGTTGGATTTCAGTTTCGATATAAACTGTGATTAGCCGCTGTGTGGTGTTACAAGTTACACGAAAATATGTTAACCGCTGTCAACCAAAGTCAGAGTACACGGATCTGTTTGAGTAGCAAGAATTATTAATTGGCTGTTATAATTTATTTTTGTTAAATATAGCCTACTTCGAATTCGTTGATTTTGATAGCCTTGTCTGGTATAGTACTTATGCCATATAGTGAGTCGGCTTTGGAATCGCATTGATGAAAACTTTGTTGGAAGTTGATTCATATACCGCTTGAATACACATATATACTTGAGAGTTTATTGCTTACTGGACCGCATTTCTTAATCAAATATATAATTCATTCTAGGTGTAATACCGACTTCTACTGAAAAGTCGCCAGTAAGCACGAAATTATTGTGAACATGAGAGTATACACAATTATGTAGTAGATTTTGCAAACCTAGTAACAAATTAGTTCTGTTGCGAACAGAAGGATAAACCAAAGACAAGGCCAGAGTGTATGGATTTCCTGGAGTAGCAGGTGTTCAGAAATAGTTCTAATTCTCAATTTCGGTGATTATTACTAGTGATATCATCTTTATTTATTACGTCTTTCAGATATTATTTTCTATTAGGTGTTGCAAACCTGGTAAAAATTAGTTCGGTTGTGACCAGAAGGATTAAACCAAAGACAACATGAACGGTATAATCTGCTGCACATTCGTTTCGTGCTTACACTGGCGATTCATCCGTAGAGCTGGTATTACGTACTTTAACCACTATATATTTGGGTGACGAGTGTGGGATAATAGGACGATACAATCTCCTAGACGAATGTAAACCTGCAATGGTGAAGCTAACATCATATCAAGTCTGCGACAATGCGACTTCAACTAACTCACACTATATAATATATATACCGAGTCTGTAAGGATACTAACACTATACCTATTGGTAATGCGTAAACCGATACCAACATTATAGTACCGGTACACATGGTAATAACATGATGGATATCAATGCGTATGATTCATCAGTTAAATTACAACTATTACTGAACACCTGTTACTCCGGTAAATCCATACATTCTGGCCTTGATTGATATCAGTTATCACAAATTCGCAGCGGTAAGCATGACATCAGTAATTACAATATATATTAGTTATATATATATATATATATATATATATATATATATATATATATATATATATATATTTATGATGTCCATTCCTTTTGAATTTACCCCAGTATTCTTATAAATATTATACATATATAATATATATAATAAACCGAGTTTGTAAAGGATTCTCGGTATATATACTAAATAATGTGAGTTAGCATTGAAGTCGCATTGTCGAGACTTTATATGATGTTAGCTGCACCTATTGCAGGTTTACATTCGTTTAGGAAATTGTACCGGCCTATTATCCCACATTTTTCATCCAAATATATAGTGGTTAAAGGGTGTAATACCGGCTCCTACTGATGAGTCGCCAGTAAGCATGAAACGAATGTGCATGTGATTATACCTTCCGTTAATGCTGTCTTTGTTTTATCCTTCTGGTCACAACTGAACTAATTTGTTACTAGGTTCGCAACACCTAATACATACTTGCATATATATTAGATCTTCGCAACAAACAGTATTTAAATGAGAGTATAAATTTTGTTCTTGCTGAATTTGGCATTTTATTCCGGTAATATTTGAAATAATTTGCTACCAGGGACGTTATGCCTTGTATATAATAGCAGTAATTTGCAAACCATTAATTAAACTTAGCGAATATTTAGACTAATCCAGAATTTAATGAGCCTTTTGATTTCAGTTCAGGTCGGAAAAGCAATAATCAGTGATTTTATCTGAATAAATACCGTGGCCTTTTTAAATTGTCGGATGAATGTGCTGTGCAACGTTTATTTATGAAGCATATGACATTGAAATTTTTATCTTTAATCCAAATTATTTTCAATAGACACACAAAAATGATCAACCTATTTCATACAATATTAAAACCACATGAAATAAAATTTCATTTTGAAAATTACCAATCATGATTTCCAGCCTTCCATTGTTGCTCCTCTAAAATATTACTTATTGGCTTTACTCAGGAAAATATTAGGAAGAATAAACACCAAATTTCGTTTACACAAACTTCTCGAAATAATAGAGTACTCATTATTTGACTTCATGACATTTTTTGAACAGACATGAACTAGAGAGTTCAGACAAATTATGCAACATTTAAAAAAAAATTAGAATCATGTGGCGTTTGACACAAACATATTCCGCCTTGATTGAATTGTCAATTTGAATGGTAGAGTTAATAGTAAAATGCTTCCTACCCAATATTGCACGACAGAAACCCCACAACGGTAACGAGTCGTCGGTGATGTAAGCCATTAACTGGACACCTGTGCTATTTAAAGTTGAATTGCTTTCCAACGAATCTGATATTGGTCGCTTCTCGAACGACTGCCTGATTGAATTTGTTTGCTGTGGGTTTCCACTACCAATTGTCAACTTATCGTTTTCTGACACATCTGATTTGGTCAGGTCGCTGTCTTGTGCTATTCGTCTTGACTGTGCTTCAAATGATTTGAATGGCGCTCTGGATGCCGGGGCTGGGTTTGCCTTCACATCTTCTGTACTGTGTTTTCCGTGTGCGGTACTGGTCAACTGATCCTGCTGCCGTGTAGTCAACGTTTGCCTGTTTACCGAAGCAAAATGAAATTGTGCAGATGACTGCGACGCTAGAGGCAACGCCAACGGCATCGCTGTAGGCACTGAGCAGGAACATCCGTAAAATGGGCTGCGAAGCAAGCAAAAGAATTTTAGAATTAAAGCTTTAAATATAACTGAAATGTTGTTGCCTACTATTTCACCATTTTTATGCCATAGTAATTGTCAAGTATTTGTTCGCATTGTAAACTGAAAAAAGACGCTTATTAAAGAAGACCACCACATATAATTTAACAATAATTAATTGCGTGGATGCTGGTAACAATTCGTTAAATCAAGTTTTCGAGCTTCAAGTAAACACCAATCCCATTGTATTTAACCAGTCGTCGAACAGCATAACAAAACTACCACCAGCCGCAACGCACTGAAGCGTCGTACTCTGATCTAGGAAGGTCGAAACGCGTCAGTGCGTTGCAACTGTTGGTAAGTTTGTTATGTTGGTGTTTACTTCAAGCTCGCAAACTTGATTTAATGAATTTTACACATATATTTGTGCATCTGTTATGCGTTGGATTCTAATAATATTTTATTTTTGTCTTGCATCTTTCGGTGTATAAGCCTTATGCTTAAATGCCAATTTATAACTGTACAGTTGAGGTAAAACAACCATCGCACAAATGTATTTTAAGAATTTGATTAAAATCTGCCAACCCACACAGACATATTAACACCTGGGTAGGGTAACCAAAATGGGAAATGTGGAAAGCTTGTAGTAGCAACTCAACACATCTCTAGTCTCCTCGAAATAAACATGAGACTGAGTGAAATGAATCCATTTTTTAAACTAGCAACTTAGATGTAGTTTTTATTTTCACTCGCATTCAGGATATATCTATTTTAACAAATTGGACTTAGACGGAGACAGAATGTAAAAGTCAATGCGTTGTTAGTGCGCCGTGGATTGTCTAAGACGTGGTTCCAGCCGACTATAATGAGATAATGTGTTCTTTTATTATTGATAGATAGAAATATACCAATTTCAAAAAGTCATATATACCATTTCTTGACAGAACCAATTAAATTAAATCCGGGTTACGTAATAAAGGATGGAATGTGAATAACTAAACTGATTTAGTCAAATGTTGGCAACACATTGGCATAGTTGATGATCGCCATTCAAGTTTTAACGTGTGACGCAGCGTAAAATGAGAGTAAATTTACTCACTGCTTCATCGCACCGCTAATTATTTGTGTCATAAGATTAATTTCGGCGCATGCGTAACTACGTGTTCGAGGCATTCTATCATGTCTACCAGAACAATTCTTGGGTATAACTTTCTGTTTACCTTGTATTAAAAATGTGAAGCTATCAATTACTGACAGTCATCTAGAATATATACCGTAGCACAAAACTTTTTTGGTTTCAGATTTCTTAAAAGATAATTTAGTATTACATGGTTGTTAACCCTTCAAGTCACAATTTTATTCGTGGCTGTTATTCAAATTTTGTCCGCAAACAATGGAAACTTTTAAGAAAATTCTCTAGTAAATGGGTCTACTTGGACAATAAATTACCTAGAAAAAGACACACGCAAACTGAGCATTACACAGTGTAAAAATGTTGAAATGCTTTCACATCCATTAAAAATTGTAAAAAGATTAGGAATTTTTCATGCTAAAAATTTCCAATTCTCTGATATTATTCCGCTTCCTGCTTTCAGATCATTATCAATGTGAGATTAAAACGAATGATTTTCGTCGATCTTTTGAAGATAATAGATGAAAATATTTGTGAATGCCTTTTATAATATGAGGCCTAAAACCATTGATGACAACGGCTTTATTGCGAAAATAAATTTCGGTTCCTTATTTGCATTGGTTAAATTAACTAAAATTAACAGTAATGTAGAATTTAAAATGTAAGATAACTTTCAATATGCGGTCAGTAATAATATTTTGCATTTGTATTTCCAAGAACAAATGAATAAATGCTCTAAAATATGTTGAATTATGATTAGTTAAATGTAGATTTCTAATAGTTTCATAACTCTTAGACGTTAATTCATTTAACTCTTTTCATTAAGTGAGGGCTGAAATGGTATATGCATAGGAAAATCATTTAATCTCAAAAAAACTTTATGCGCGGTTTAATTTGGTTTTTTAACCTGATAAAGTGGGTCAAACATTTAACATGAAAATATTGACAGACTATCCACAAGCGTTAATTTAAATTGTAAATTAAAAGTAGCCATTTTTATTTATTAATAAGGAGAATGATATTTTTTCCACATTTTCTAATATTAAATATGAAATAAATTAACTATTTAATTGAGAGCCAGTTCAATGTCTATTTATGCCATTTGCACGGGCTGCAAAATCATTAAATTTTTGCATAACAATTTTTACAAACTTATCGCATTAAAATTAGAATATTATATTATTAAATTAAAAATTAATTTTATAAAGTAATATTTTCACTTCAATTTATGCTTTTGATTGTAAACATCAAGATGAAAAATAATGGAACTAACTTTCATCCGAACTTGAAGAATATATACTATTACGTTTTAACAAAGGATACAATTTTTACACCCTGTGCTACAAAAGCGGTTATAGATCCTCTACCTCTGCTATTTTAGTTTCAGCGTATCAATATTAAAATTGAACAGCCATCGATCGCGAGAAAGTAGAAAACAATGAAGGAAATCAAGTCTGTGATCGTTACATAAACAACAATCCCGTTAATTACACATTTATCAGTCTAAACTAATCATTGTTTAATGTAGGAAAGGCAATTGACCCAATAAAATGTTTTTGTACTTATTGAGATCTCTTCAAAGGCAGTCCCGATTTTTACTGTGGATAAGACTGAAACCGGGGTGCAAATTTAATTTCAACCATATCTATCTTCACCAGCGCAACACACGATTGTATAATTGTTAACATATTCAATTCCATATCATTTTTCCAGGTAGCATGCTGTCAGTTTTATAATGACAGATTTGGTTATGCTAGTCGGATATTTATGTCTTAACAGATGTAAAATATGCTCCACCATAAGGAAAGTCTGACCAAAAACATAATTTAGCGTATAACCAAAATATGTGTGAAGTACGTGGCAGAATGTGACAGTTGCAAATGTCGGAGACCCCTAGGAAAATGTGTTGCGGTTCAATAGCTTCCTCTAACGATAAACCCGTTCTACTGGATGAATTCCCTTTGCTACAATATGCAATTTTTTGTTTAAACTGTCGTATTTACAAATAATAGGACTGGCATTTATATCACGCTCACAAACATTTTTTAAATTATTGTTATCTATTGCGCAATCAGTGATTGCGTGATTATGTAAATGTTCAATTCAATACCACTTATCCAGATAGCGTACTGTATGTTTTATAATGACAGACTGAGGGTGGCTTGTTAGAACCTAAGTTCTAATGATCAGCAACATAGGCAGCGCTTGGAGGAAAATCATACCAATTATATGAATTTGTATATAACTGAAATTTATTAGTATTGCGCGGTAGCGTAGCGCAGTCGATTATGTCACAGATCACGAAACAAAATATGCTGAGTGTTGTTGCTCATTGATGCGCAGTACTCAACAGCTATCATTCTTAATGTATCCACAACTTCTATTCGTGGGTTTTCAATTAGAACATCTATTTCTGCAATAATCCTATTGATCCTCATTTCCAGGTAGGCGCTGACGAAATTAATGAAACTGAGGTAACGAAATTTAATACAAGATTAGATCGAACTTCATTTCCGTTGGTAAGTACGAATGGTGTGGAAGCCATTGAATTGATGGTACGAATCGGCACCCAGTCTCCATGTGGCTCAACTCAGCGCGTCCTTGGAAATGAGGATCAATCAGATCATTGCGGAACTTTGAATGCTAAACGACAACCAACGACATAAAATCGTGGATACGTTGAATTTCGGCAGAGTACACAAATAGTTCATAATATTTTTAAAACCGGTTGTTAAATTGCATTTTGGGCAATTACACTGCTTTTTTATTTAAATCAAGGTTGCGAGCTTTATATTAACACCTGACCCATTAAGTAAATAAGTTTTCCAGTATAAACTAAGAATTTTATGGTGTAGAATAGGCAATTCATCCAGTAGACCGATTTTGTTCTTATTGGCAATTCATCATTTACGTGTAATTATATAAATGTAATTATAATTAGGTTTGTGTTGACGTCAAGCTTCAAAACTTGATTTTTATGATAATTTAGTTTATTTCGTATTATTATTGCATTGTCTTTGAAGTCGTATTTCCGCAGACTTCATATAAAGTTTATTCCATTACTGCTTGAATACACATCCATATATTTAGATTGCGTCGTTCAATTCTCCAAAAACTCGTGATTAAATTTATGGTGGGCAAGGGGTGTAGTATTGGCCCATACTGATGAATCACAGAAAACAGGAAACGCTTTTATGCATGAGGGTATACTTATTTTTCAAGCTAACTTTGATATATCCTTTTGGTCCTACGTTATCTTATTTGTTACCAGGTACGAAATGCCTAATTCAATATTGCATATATATATATATATATATATATATATATATATATATATATATATATATATATATATATATATATATATATATATATATATATATATTAGCTCTCCGAAACTAATATTCTAAATCTAATACGGGAGTATTTTCAATAAACTTAAATTAATTTAAACAGAAAACCTTTCGTTGGTTCCCTGCATTGTTGCATAACCCGATCTGTTAAGTTGTTGGTGTACGCGCAACACTAAACTTGTTTTTCGACAAGTCTGGTTTAAAAATTCTGCCACATCTGCCGAAATGAATTCGACTACGAGCACACTAAGCCTTTTGGAGATCGCAGATGACTTTCGTATTTTACGCTACACTAAGGAAATTTGTTAGTGGCTGGAATCCAAACCAAGCCAACTACGCTACCCCTTTCTTTAACAGTGCTCACTGACTCTTTATGTTTATATTAGAGGTAAATATACACGTATCTCCGAATTACACCTCAATCTGCTTCTTCTAGAGAGATAAACAGGCGATTAAATTTATAGAATTTGTAACATGTTACCTGCACAATTATGTATATATCTGAATCCTGGACTCAGCTAGGAAAGGTTTATTGAAGCTTACCAAATCTACACCGCGCAATTGGCAAAGATAATAAGATTTTATTGTGCAATGTATTTAAACAAACATTAGTTGCACCGGCGGTGATAACAATTACAATAATCAAGGTTGTGATCTTGTCAAACACACCTAGCCCATTAATAACATACATATGTCAGTAAAATTTAAGAATTGTTTCATGTAAAGGAAATTCATCCAGTAGACCAGTTTCGTCCTGATTGGGAAGTAATTTGGAAGCAGACGTGCCTATGTTGGAGCTGTGTATGCGTCAAATTCTGGCCAGTAGGAGATAAGTTCTCAATTGTACCTGTTGTAAACGTTTCCATATAAACTCTTTGAAATCATTAATCTTCTCAGGGAGTTCTGGATTTTTTTGTTAAATTAAGTCTCGCAAAATTGGTTTTTACATTCAGCCACCTAAGATAATATGTGCTTCTCAAAAACATTTTAAAGTATGGCCGACAAGTTCTTCAATTTTCGCTTGCTATTTATTTTTAATTTTGAAATATTTAAAATATTTGTTGCGGATGTCCCATAGACAGCTGTCTGAAACGTATAAAATGATTCATTGTCAGGTGTGACAAATTAAATATCTTCTATCAATTTGTTATATTTTTGTTCGACTGTTTCTCTAAGCTTTATGATATTGCTGCTTTTCAAACACTTTCTAACTTTTTCCAACGCACTGACAATTTATACAGTCCCTTCCTGTTAGCGCAATTACTTCTGAAACGTCGCTTTTATTAAAGTTGAGGCTTGAATGTCGATGATGCCCATTTTGCTTGAATTCATTTTAAGGATGACAAAGTTTAGTCCTTTGGAAATAAAAACGTTATGATCTCATAACAAGACTGCTTTTGTATAATTCAAACCAGAAGCATCCGTTAAAATATAAAATTTCAGTTGGCTATACAATTTTCCAAAATTAATCTTGAGCTCATTCATTTATTTCAATTGACCCAAACATCAGCGTGTTCAATCACAATGTAAATGATGCGACTTCCATATTTTTCACTTTTCAGTTTTATTAAAATGCAATTTATAATCGTTAACGTCGATGACATAATTCAACAAGCCGTATATAACAGTTATGTACTGTTTGTGGCGGAATACTAATATATATGCAATTATGTAGTATTTCTCCGCCATAAACAGTATCTAACTGTTATATGTATAATTGAATGTTGTCATGATTACCACATAATGTGATAACTGATATCGATTAAGGCCAGAGTGTTCTGATTTGCTGAAGTAACATATGTTCAGAAATAGTTGTAATTTTCAATTTTTGTGCAAATTCAGCACACATTGAAATCCATTGTGTTAGTTCCATGTACCGATTCTGCAACCACTGTGATGGCACCATATGCCTTTCCGTTACACATAATGTTGATATCGGGGTACTGACATGATAGCCATTGTGTTGGTATACTTTACAGACTTGGTATATATATATGATATGTAGTGAGTTGGCTTTGATGACGCAGTGTCGAAGACTTCATATGAAGTTAGCTTCATTACTGTAGGTTTAAACATTCGTATAGAAAATTTTACCGTCTTGTTTTTCCACATTCCTCATCTACATATATAGTGGGTAAAAGGCTTAATAGCGGCTCCTACTGATGAGTCACCAGTAAGCAGGAAACGAATGTGCACGAGATCATACTTTCCGTTCATGCTGTCTTTGGTTATCCTTCCGGTCATAATTGAAACCGTATATAATTTGATCATTTGAGTTCTGGATAATTCGTCTGTAATATTTGAGAATTAATTTTGTCAGAACATTTGATTACAGGCACCATTGTCCTTTAGATATTGTTTGTGCCGGAGAACTAATATATATGCAATTATGTATTAGGTGTAGCGCGCTTAGTAACAAATTAGTTCATATATGACCAGAAGGATAAACCAAAATCAGAATGAACGGAACGTGTAATCTTCTGCACATTCGTTTCGTGATTAATGCCGACTCAATCAGTAGGATCCAGTATTACGCTTTTTACCTATTGTATATTTGGTTGATGAATGTGAGAAAATTGGATTGTACAATCTTCTATAAGAATGTGCAGATATACAGTAGTGAAGGTAAGTTGAAATAAAATCTTCGACAAAGCGAATTCAAAGCTAACTCACTATACATAATATATGAAGTCTATGTAAAATTTCAGCAATTATGGAGATTATTAATGCGATACCAGTAATATAGTACCGAAAATGTACATAGTACCAACACGAAGGATTTCAATGTATGCTATTGTTCACAACTATTGCTGAACACCAGTTACTCCAGTAAATACATACACTTCCCATGTCATTTGCCATTTTTCGAAAGATTTAGCTAGATTTGATACTCAGGTAGACTTCGTTTTATCATATCTTTGGTAATTTCTATTGTCTTTTATTATATTCATTATATCTTTTGAGTTAAATTTATTGAACTTTCGAGAATTCGTATATTGTGTATAAATAGGCCAACCTGATTTATTCGCAGTTAATATAAAACAAATTTCCTTAGTTGTAACTGGCTTGGTTTTTAATTTTATTGACTGATATATAAATATTTATTTAACTATTAAATTTTATTTTTTTATTTATTTTCTGTTCATTAGCAAAATAATTTTGTCTGTCCCAAAACATGCCCTCTATTTATAATCTTAAAAATTATAAAGTTAAAAATGTGATTTATGATTGATATTCTTAATCTTAAATACACTTAACGAAGCCATACTATAAATTACTTGAAGTAACTTAGCTTTTATGAAAGTAAAATTCATTGACCATAATAGCATTTTATTGAAATTAAAAGAAGTTGAAATATTCCAATCGAATTCATTTTCGATTATTTTACATTGCATGTCAAGTTGTTAAAATATAAATCTTTTTAAAATTTTAGTAACATTGTAAATAGCATTGCTTTTAAAACATTATATTTCTATTTTCTATATACTCAGTATTGTTTCAATAAACACAACTCGGTGCTGCTTAAAATGAGTTTTCTTATCAATTTTCGGAGAGCAGAATACATCCTCGACTCTAGCAAATCCTAATGTAATTCTAAAATTTATTGGTACTATCCGTTTTAATATAAGCCCCGCAAAAGTTTTGTTCCCGCCATCACACCACTTAATGCTACTTCGACTTTTAAAACGGTCAAGACCGACGATTCCGTGTACCATAAATTCTAATTTGATTTCTAATTGAGTTTTTTTTATTTTTTCCACAATACCCTCTTCCTCTGGTTTTCTATCGTTTTATGTGTGATGAATTGTTGTTCTTTTTCTATTGACTAAACATATTTCAAAAAATAATGTAAAATGGATATATGCTATTTTTAGAATCCTAATTGGATTGATATAGCGAAAGTTTACAATTTTGCTAGGTTAGCTAAGATTCAATTTTGAACTCTGTTTAATACTACAAAAAATAAATACGGCGTTCATGAAATATATACCTTTAGCTCTCAAAACAACACTTGTAAAATTGATGTGGGACGTCGAAGTATTTAAAAAATTGTAAAAATCAGTGAGTTTTATGGACTAGCCAACGTTGTATTAACTATATTAAGCCTTGTTTTTTGTTGGCATATTTGATATATTATGAATGACTATTAATTGATAAATGCATACAAGTAAAGATTTTAAATTTGCCTTATCTGCAAACTGACTTTCTAGAATTAGACTATGATAAGGATAAAACTTACTTCCGTATTATTGCGTAATACTGTTCTAGTCGTTCAACGGGTTCAATTGTCGACATGTGTGCCATTAGTTCCTCGTTCACTCTTCCGTCCGATTGCAACTGCACAGTACTCTTCAAAGTTTGCCGAGATGCGTATCCGCGATAATTCGATGACTTTAAATGATCACTTGACAGCATATATGGTTTCTCTTTTCTTTTGAAGCAAATACCGTTCATCTGCTGACAATTCATACAAAACTTGTTCTCCAAATCGTCAGATTGTTGAACTGAATTTCACCAAAGTTAAAAAATTCGATTTAAAGAGATAGTTTCGTTTACAGAAAACTGTTCAACAAGACATGCAAAATCACTTAGATACTTTTTGTGGCTGAGAACTAATATATATGCAAGTATGTATTAGGAGTTGCAAACCTAGTAACAAATTAGTTCAGTTGTAACCAGAAGGATTAAACAAACACAACATGAACGAAAGTACCCATCGCTTCGTGCATATTGGCGACTCATTAGTAAGAGCCGGTATTACGCCCTTTACCTACTACATATTGGGTGAGTAATGTGGGAAAACGGGAGATTGTACCGTTCTATTTTCTCACATTCTTCACCCAAATATATAGTGGTTAAAGGGCGTAATACCGGCTCCTACTGATGAGTCGCCAGTAAGCACGATACGAATGTGCATGATATTATACTTTCCGTTCATGCTGTCTTTGGTTTATCCTTCTGGTCACAACTGAACTAATTTGTTACTAGGATCGCAAAACCTAATACATACTTGCACTATATTAGCTCTTCGCAATAGTAATTGTTGCTGTAATATATTGAATTGGATGATGTCATGCTTACCGCGAAATGTGATAACTGATATCGATGAAGGCCAGAGTGTATGGTTTAACTGGGTAACAGATTGTTCGGAAATTGTTGTAATTCTCAATTTAGGGTGAACTTTAGCATAAAATTTGTATCCATCAGGTTGGGTAATAACGACTCGGAAACCATGGTATTTAGTATCCGGTACTCATCGATTTCAAAAAAAGGTATCGGTGCCTTTAATAGCTATGGTGTTAAAGTATCCTTTACAGACTCGGTATATATATTATATAGTGTGAGTTAGCGTTGAAGTCGCATTGTCGTAGACTTTATATGGTGTTGCCTTTACTATTGCAGGTTTACACATTCGTCTAGGAGATTGTACCGTCCTGTTATTCCACATTCTTCGACCAAATATATAGTGGTTAAAGGACGTAATAACGGCATGAGATTATACTTTCCGTTCATGCTGTCTTTGGTTTATCCTTCTGCTCACAACTTAACTAATTTATTATTAGATTCGCAGCACATAACACATAGTTGCAAAGTCACTAATTTGGATTGGAAATATGTATATGCACCTTTATTTATCAGTGTCATATTTAAGGTTGCTGTCAATTAAAATGGAGCATTAAATATTTATCAGTGATAACTTACTTTTTCCTAAATAAGGCCGAATTTTGGCACACTTTCTTTTGTAATTTTAGAAGCATATTTGTCTAAATATTTTAAACCAAAATAAAATTGAAGCAATGTTTCGAAATGACAGACTTTCGAATTGATGGGGAACATCAACGATGGAAAATTTCTTCGTCACAAATTTGATTGGAATACAGGACCGCGCCTGCAATATGCTGCCGAGATCAAATTTTCTTGCATGAGTAACTTCTAATTATCCAAGTCGAGCAGCAATTTTTTATCCGCAACGCTGGTCAGATTGACAACTCGTTTCACCGTTTGTAAAAGGTAATTGGAATTTTGGCATATCTGAGAAAATGGTTTAAAGTTTCAATGTAGTATTTTTTATAATTAAACGAACACTGGTTGCGCGAGTGGTGAAAACAATTATTATAATCAAGGTTGCGGTCTTGATATAAACACCTGACCCATTAATTACTTACATATGTCAGTATAAACTAAGAATTGTATAGTGTAGAAAAGGCAATTCATCCAGTAGACCGGTTTCGTCCTTATTGGGAACTCATCATGTACTGGCCAGAATTTGCCGCGGACAGGACTCGAACCTGGGCACGTCTGCTTCTGAATCTGGTGCTCTAACCACTGAGCCATCCTGCCGCACACTACACTGCACACAATTTTCAGTTATATACTAACTAATGTAACTTGGTTAGTCTATTTTTCCTTTAGGTGGAGCTCATATGGCATCCATTTAGACCCAAAGTTCCAACTAACCATCCCCAATCTGTCATTACTGAACAGACACCACACTACATGGGGAAGTGGTATTGAAATGAACATTTATATAATTAAACGAACACTGGTTGCGCGGGTGGTGATAACAATTATTATTAGTTTATACTGACATATGTAAGTAATTAATGGGTCAGGTGTTTATATCAAGTCCGCAACCTTGATTGTAATAGTGTTTTTTTATTAGAAACGTTTGTTCGCCAACAGATTTGCTACGGACAAACTCATCGCAAAATTGCATATTACATTACACATAAACGCTGCTAAGTTACATTTATTGTCACCAATATCAGACGCCGGTCTTTAATTTTTGATAAATGAGAAGTGCTGTTCTTATGCGAAACGTTTTTCTCAATAAAATCAGCATGCTTATCTAACAATACTTAGATTTATATATTTACATACATTTTCGTGCATTCTTAAGGCACGGAAGCAATAGGAAATAATTTGTGTTTGTTGCTATTCAACAGATTTGCACCCAAATAAGTCAAAACGCATAATATTTTTCAACCAAATTCTGTACCCACTATAGGCAAGAAAATAAAATTAAATATTTTCTGAAGAACGCAGTCAGTCTTATGCCTGCATGATTGCAAATATCGAATGAAATAAAATAAGCCAGAGGACTGGCTGATAACTTTACACTCGATAATCCAATTTCTCATTTTCCTACGATTATTCAATTAGTCTGCCGACTTAACCAATCACGAATTGCACAAAACTAAGCAACTTCTGAGTTCAAATAGCCGCGACTTTTAGCTAACTTAATTACCGCAAGTTAAAGCAAGTTACAATCGGCTCATTAAGGACGGCTATCGATGTCACAGATATGCCTTCCTTAATCTTTATTAAATAGCGCATATATATTATTTCATTTTATACATCGAGAAATACGTCGCTCTTTTGTAAAATACTTATATATATATATATATATATATATATATATATATATATATATATATATATATATATATATATATATATACATTCGCTCATATATATTCAGTGATTATGATATAAACGTTGCATATGTTGGAAAACGCTATTCATCTTGTACGCCGTCTATGTCTTTACTAGGCACTCGTCGAGTTCTTGTCAGAAATACAATAACCAAGACTCCAACAAGAGATAATCTGCTGCAATCTCGCAACTCATGCATTATGTAACGCGAGCAACGCACTAAATACAATTTTTTCAGTCTATCATTCCGTTTAATCCAACGTAGCATAAGTTGTCACTTAGATGTTAGTTCAATAACATTTATTAGTTGGCACCTTTTCTTTTCGATAATGACAGCTTGAGGCGGGTTAATTGAAACTTTGGCTCGCAAGCGATATATTATGGGATATATCCGAAGAAAATACAACCTAAAAACATCAGTTGGCATATAACTATATGTGTCGTTGAATTTGCCACTTCAGAGGCCTAGTGGATCTTTTTCAAGTGACTGTAGCAATTTTAACCTGATTCGGGGTCCGTCAGTGGTAATAATTGCAAGTATTTTATGAGTGCTGAAAAAGACGACTCTAGTTTACTCGAAACGTTCGAAATGCTGTCTATTGAAGTTCTTAATATACACTGACAACATATGTTTATACATATATATAAATATATATATATATATATATATATATATATATATATATATATATATATATATATATATATAAGACGTTTTTATAAAATAAACAGACAATAACGTAACAAAAACTATTTTGTCATGATAACCAATTACGTCATTCTTGACATTCATTGAATACCTGTCGTAATTTCCGCGGCGTGAGCTCAAAACTTGGCATACTTGATTCAGAGTTTAGCAGCTACTAAAACGGCGCACTACACTCGTTTTAAATAATTAATCTGACTAAGTTACTTTCATTCTTTCGATCATGTGGAGCCAATTTGGTGTCGTTTTAGAGTAAAATTTTCAACTAGCGACCCCATTGTAGAACAGACACCATCAAATTTTTAGAAATGATTTTGAATTTAATTCAATTACTGTAGTTATAAAAATTATATATATATATATATATATATATATATATATATATATATGGTTAATAGTAACCATATATTGCATGATTAAAAACTGAATCTCTTGATTATATTCAAAAAAAATCACGATACTAGTCTACCTGTTGAAGTATGTTTGATACCATACTCAACGTTTAATAGCACCGACAGTATAAATATTTAATAGGTCTTGTGTTCAATATCATTTCACAAATTAACATGACTTCAGCCCTATAAGGACAGAGAATGCGTGATCATATGCAACCACATTTCAAAAACTTTGCACATTTGTATGCCCCAGAAGAGAGGACAGAACAATAAATGAGGTTTCCGTACTGGCAAACGTTCTACGAAGTGCAAAGCATGGAAGACGATTTGAAAAAGTTGAATTACTCCTAAGTCAATTTGCTTCGTTTCCAGTTCAGTTCTTGGTCACGAAGGCAAACATTAGATGAGTGTGCAATGAGAACGAAAACGGTCAACTATACAGTGTTTAGTTAATACTGATAACAAAGTCATAACGAAAAGACTTTAGATTTGAAGAAATGCATATTTTTTCCACTTGAAGTAAACAAAATCGTAATAAAATTAAAAACAGGAGTTGCAACGTTGGTTGAAGGGTGCAATGTATGAACTGTTAGTGTCAGAAATAAATGCACGCAAGTTCGAAGCCAGTATGTGGATAATCTGGCAGTTGCCTGATAAATGTTCAATAGTGAAAAAACCGTCAAACTTGATACATTGCATTGTATAATCTAAGCAATATTTAGTTTGCGGTATATGTATATATAATAAAATCCTTGCCTAAAACTTATATATATATATATATATATATATATAATAGGCGAAAATTTATTATTTTCTTGCAAATTAAAGATTAAATCTGACTATAAATACGCATTTGTATTATCTAGAAAGGCCGGCTAAATTTAGGTAAATATAAACGTGCTAACGAGAAAGGTATCATCATCTCAAAGCCATGGAAATTGCACAAACAGCGCTATTTAAACTTGCAAATTTACTGCGAAGTTAATCAGTTAAGAATTTCAACTTTTCAGCATTATCTTCTTTTGAACCCAATGCTGTTTATAAGTAGCAATACACTTTTAAATTTGACTGTCATAATTTCCAAGGTAAAATTAGCTTTAAAACTTTCGAGATTTTATCGAATGTAAGTAGTTTAGTAACTTTAATGCGCGAAAAAGCAAAATAAACTTTTTTGACAGCAGAAAATCTTTTGCCTTAGTGCGTTTTATCATTAGATCAAATATGTCTGAACTTAGTGTAGATATTTATTTGACATGGATTCAAATGGATCACAATTAAGTAAACAAGATATATTATATATATATATATATATATATATATATATATATATAATAAACATTAAAATATGAGAAATGCGTGGGTCATAAGTTGGAAATTACAAGTTGTTTTGTTCCAACAAAATGCTTGTAAGTTCTATTTCGTTCTTTGTATTTATAACTCGATATAAGAAGGAACCAAATAGAAACAAACTAATGGTCTTGTAAATGGATGATATAGATTGTTTGTGCAATATATTTACGCTAAACTAATATTATACATCAATTTTTTTTCTTACAATAAAGCTAAATTTCTATAGTAGCTGGATTTGATTAGAAACATTTAGCTACATTAGATACATTAGCTCATGAACTAGTTTAGATGTGTCCTTACTGTGAACAATTTAGTTGTTGCAGAAATTGCCTCAGCGGTGATCTGATGTGTGTTTTTTTAGTCATAAAAATTGCAGCCTGACATGTACGCCTACGAAGGTACGTATTGCCTGTAGTTTTCTGTTTTGCAACACGCTATGCATTCGTGCCAGTCAAACCTACTCGTGGATCATCATTGTTATCTCTCATTAGTAATGTTCCATTAACCAATAATAACGACCTGTTATTACAAGATGAAAATCAAACCAACTGAGTCAGGGCATTGCATAAAATTATAATTTAATATTTTGATTATTTTCACAATACGATTTCCATGTACACAACGAAAAAATTAATTTTATCAGATAAACGAAATCATCCAAATGCGTAGAACAGCATGCATTGACAAAGCAACATTGAAATGCGCTTACAGAGATCAACAGAAAAGAAAAAGCACTACGCGCTGAAAATGGCAGCGGCGATGGCAAAATGGAAAAATCCAACTATCTACTTGAGATGGAAAACGTGCTGAACGACAATACAAAATTCACACGTCTAGAGGAGAAATAAGATTAAATAGTCAAAGTGGAGCGCGAAGTAATAAATGAAATTAAGATCGTGACATATGCCGCTTTAATTGATGAAGCCATCGCCATGAAGTTTAAAAGTTCAGACATCTACATAAAAATGGTACTGCCTACCACAACCAAACAAAATAATTTGCCTATGATAGCAATATTATCTATGGTTAAGTCTCCATTCCGTGCTTTGGTTAACTGGTTGGTTCTTATCCTGGAACCATTGCGCAAACAATTAGACAATTATTTGGTTGCCGATTCGTTTGAGTTTATAAACAAAATTCATGATATAAATGTTAAAAACAAGATTATGGTGCCTTTTTAGGCTACACCTTGTTTTACAGCTGTTCCAATTGACGAAACAATTAACATTGTAGTTCAAGCGGTAGAAAAAAAATTATTACCATCTCCAATGCCAGATCACACTCTACGCAAGCTTATCTTGTTATTCAATGTAGATGTAGAGTTGTTTTTTAATAGACGCATCAACAAACAGACTTATGATGTGGCAATGAGGAGTCACTGTCTGTCGTGTCCGCTGAGATTTTCCTAGGCCTTCTTAAGTACATATCATTAAAGAGTGGCATAAGTAAATGTTTTCAGTTACATACGGTAGGTTGATGATATTAACCGCAATCACGAAATTTGTTTCAATTTTTCAACAAAACTTATAAGAATATGGGTTTAACGTCAGAGCAAAAGAAATATGAGTGCCTTAGATGTACTACTGAATAAATATACTATTGGGAAATTTACCATAAACCAACCTGATCTGCACATTATTTGCCTTACAGCAGTTTCGTACCTTTTCCATATAAATTATTAACAGTTCGAGGGTGATTTTCAAAAACTGACAGGTTAATTAATTCAGATTCAAAAGGCAACGAACATAATAACACCATAAAAAATTAAACGTCTAATCGCTATCCTAGACAATTGATTGAGTCAATTATTAAAAGGGGAAGTCAAATGAATTAGACGTATTTGATACCAGAATAGAAATCAGTATTCATAAACATACCATTAAATGTGGATGCAGTTTCCCGAATAGCACATATGAAAGTTGAAACGAAATAGACAAGCACATTTAATGCAGCTGTAATATGAATTCTATTTGAAGTATCACAACTTTATTTACCAGCAATCAAAGAGAAATAGGCGTTAATGTTGACCTAAAATATTATTTACCAGTATACGCGCGCAAGTTGTAGATCAACTTACGTGGGCCGATTGACGAGACGGGTAATTAATTGAATGAGAGAAAATTTAAACGCCTGTTTTCAATCAAAATGTGTATGCTGGTCTGCCCTTGCGGAATATATCGTTGAACCATCGCACTAATGTTATCCCGGCGAGGCATTTAATATAATTATTAAATAAATGAACAGAAAAGAATTAGCCAAATACGTAGCTTTATGAATAAATCAGAACTGCAGCCAGATTCATGCAAACAGAAGAAGCATATTCGGGCAATGAGCTTGAACTGGAGGTGATGCATGCTACACAGAAATTTCGTTTTGCAGATACATGAGAAGAATATCAGAAAGAAACGGTTCTTGTATCTTATAAAATTCATTTCTTCTTTTGCTCATAAAAAGGATACTATGAATTTTGACTACATATTTAATTTGACTATAAGCTAGCAATTGCATGGAATGCAGCTCATTAAATAGATCGATTTATCCATATGGAGAACTCAAGTACTTGCCGGAATTTCCGATCGACGTATAAATCATAAGCCAGTAAATGTGATGAGTTGCATTTGCTAACTTAGGCTGTGTACATTTTGTTCTAACGATATTTTATTTTTAAAGTTAAGGATAAGTTTTATGGGATTGGCACTATTTACCTGCGCAAAACATATTTCCAGAACAAGACACGTGAAAAAATAAAAATTTAAAAGGCTGCTATACTCAGGTACATATATCGGCAAAATTGTTTTATATTATCGGATACCTCAAAAGGAGCTAAATTTATTTTCTAAATGACACAATTTTTAAAAGTAAGACGGGGTTTCCTGTGTTTTTTCTGAGGATGGACACATCCAAGAATTTTTATATTTTGGTTTTAAACAACAAACATTAATGCACATCTCGATTATACATGACATTCATCGTACTAAATTGGGTCACGCTTGATCAAGACGACAATACATATTCAACATAACCAAAATGTGCTGTGATGACCTGAGTCGAACCTAATGACTGCTCAGTTGTACAATCAAGCACTGCAACAATATAGCACAACTCACGGACCAATCGAAACGACACTTGCCTAATGGAGCAAGTTTGGCGTTTGCTAAACTTTCAACCAATGATAATCTGAAGGATAAACCAAAGACAGCATGAACGGGAAGTATAATCTCATGCACCTAATACATACTTGCATTTATATTAGGTCTCCGCAACAAACAGTATTTAATTATAATCAGAGTTAGTAATGACACTGAGAAGATTAAAGATAATTCATACATCGTTCACTGTGTGATATCACCTGATCAATTCTTTAGACTGGTATGGATATTGGAAGAGCTGCCACTTCTTCGTATCCGGTAGGAATGAAAGACATGCCTTAATAAGATTTCCTTATTATTTTATGCTAAAATATACATATCCTCACAGTCATGCATGAGGCAACTTGTTTCTTGGTACGCCAAGCTTATGCAATGCGAAACACACATGACCTTGTAACTAACTTAACAAAACATCAATTCTTAATCAAAAGTTAAAATAAATCGTATGTTACTTAAATAATAATATCTTCCTCGCCATTGCAGATGCGTTAATGCTTATTAATCTATATTAAATAAATAAATGATCTTTTATGTGCAAACTTTGTACGTTAGTGCATTTTCTTTGTATATATTGAAGAAATATATATTTAAATGTATATTAGAATGTATATATATATATATATATATATAGATATATGAGAGAGAGAGAAAAGAGAGTGAGCTGAATTTCAATGGCAGCATTTATATATATATATATATATATATATATATATATATATATATATATTTTTCTAATTAGGAAGAAAAGACACACTAATAACAAAGTTGATAAAGGCCATTTATTTCGTGAATACTAATCATCGCTTTACAATCATACATATATATACATTTTGGGTTTTCAATTGATTATGCTAGTGGTAACAAATCTGACTCGTTTTTACTTCTGTTTCTTCTTTTGGCTTGGTGGTAAGTGTGTATCCGTTTGTGTTTTTGTTTATGCGT
This sequence comes from Eudiplozoon nipponicum, assembly GCA_029291075.1. NCBI lineage: Eukaryota > Metazoa > Platyhelminthes > Monogenea > Mazocraeidea > Diplozoidae > Eudiplozoon > Eudiplozoon nipponicum. The sequence goes on from JAQBSW010003613.1 coordinate 44,389, forward strand.
GTTTGCATGTAAAGGTCATTCTCGCAGTATTGCAAAGTGATGTCTGAGATCTGGTGATTATTGTTTTGATAGCTTGAGAATTAACCATTTATGCGCGATATTCACTGTTACATGTACGAGTGCTATTTTTTCCAGTGTAGTTGATCGTTTCACCTTGTTGCGCAAATTTCTATTTTCCACATGGTAACAGTGCCAGTGTGGATTGCAGTGTTAAACTCTCATATTGTCTGGAAACTTCTTTCACCGTATGCGCCTCTGTTATTTCCACTTTAGTTTGTTACCAATCCGATTGTATGTTTATTGATTCTAACCGAGGGCCTGTTTGTTCTTGACTGAATACTAGTAGATTGTTGTTGAATTCTGTTATTCTTGGCCAGTCGATTAGAATATCATGTTGATAAATCTTTTGAATATTAAGGTTAGGTGCTTGTTATTTTATGTAAAGGGCTTCATAAATAAACAATTATTTTTCTGATTTTGCTTTGTGTAGTATTGTTAAATTGGTCGAATTGACAGAGTGCCCTGGTGCCAATACATGATCGGAAATAGCTGATTTTCCTGACGGTGCCAAGCCTTTGTTAATCAATTTCTGTGGCAAATGTTGCTGGATTCTGCTTATCAATTGCTTCTTCGTACGTCCGATATATGTGCTACCGCACATACATGAGAATTTGTAGACTATCAATGATTTGGAGAGAATTGGCAATTGATCTTTGGCATCCAACCTCATGATTCTCTGTGTACTAAATGTCATATTAACTTTAACACTGGGAAAGTTCTCCTTAGTTATTCTATTCAGCCGCCGTGCAATTATTGAGGCTGGTACGTCGCCTCTAAATGGTAAGTTTAGGAAAACCTGCTTGACGGTATCCTCTCTAGTACGAATCTGCCGTGGTCTGATGTTGACATCAATGAAACGCTCTGGGTAGTTGTTCATTAGCAAAATTTTCCTGAGGTAGCCCAGTTCTTCCTCAATCTTGTGTTTAGAGCAGATCTTCCTGATTCTGTTTGCTAGGTTGTTTACTAAGTTTCTTTTGTGGGATTTTGGCACACTACTGTTGTAGTGAATGTATTGTCCGGTGAAAGTGGATTTTCTATATATGGCCAGTGTCAAATCCCCGTTTTCTTCTCGAGTGAGTTTGATGTCAAAGAAGGGAAAACTGTCGTCTTTCTCTACCTCGAGAGTGAATTGATATCTGGATTGGCTCCATTTGCTTGTTTGAGGATTTTGCAAGTATCTGCTGCTTCTGAGATGAACAACAATATATCATCTACATACCTCTTGTAGGGTGCGCACTGGTCAATTATATATTTTAGGCTCGTTTTTTCCGGATGATTCATGTATACATCTGCCAGGAGGGGTGCGATGCAACTTCCTATAGCTACACCATTGATCTGGCGGTAGTATATCCTTTCGAATGTAAATTGCACGTTTTTAGTACATGCTAATATGAGGTCTTTGATGTCATTGGTGTCTATAGGGAAATCAAAAAACTTATTTTTGATGAGGTCAGACAAGATCTACGTTGTCACGAGGGACCTGGTCAAATTTCCTACACAATCAAAATTTCCTACGGACTCAGACGCTTTTATTCACAATTATTCAAAAAGTGATCTTGTCAAAACACCAGAAAGAATTACTCTCCTTAGGAGCAAAATTCTGCGTAGTCAAGAAAAACCTAAGTGAACGTGACATTATTGACATTCAGGCTGGAACGGAAAATTTCTACAATGACTTAACGAAAGACACCGCCACACATGCATTCAATGAACAAAGACTGAAAGCTGAGATAGTAAGCGCACTAGAACAATACAAGAAAGAATTCAAAGGCAGCCAAATCATCAGAAAACAGCACATAGACGAACTCAGAAAACTCCAATCAGACAAATCCATACGACTTGCCACACCAGACAAAGGATCAGGAATTGTTATACTTGAATCCGACGCTTATAGTAAGTCCATGAACGATATAATAAATGATCAATCTAAATTTAAGCATGACATCAAACAAAAATATGATTCAACAAACATCGAAACAAGAATTTATGCAATTTTGAAATAATGTCATGTCCACTCAGGTTTTTCTTGACTACGCAGAAGTTTGCTCCTGAGGAGAGTAATACTTTCTGGTGTTTTGACAAGATCACTTTTGAATAATTGTGAATAAAAGCGTCTGGGTTCGTAGGAAATTTGTCCATGTTCCTCGTGACATCGGAGATCTTGTGTGACCTCATCAAAAATGAGTTTTTTAATTTCCCAATAGACATCAATGACATCAAAGACCTCATATTAGCATGTACTAAAAACGTGCAATTTACATTCAAAAGGATATACTACCGCCAGACCAATGGTGTAGCTATAGGAAGTTGCATCGCACCCCTCCTGGCAGATGTATACATGTATCATCTGGAAAAAACGAGCCTAAAATGTATAATTGACCAGTGCGCACCCTACAAAAGGTATGTAGATGATATCTTGTTGTTCATCTCAGAAGCAGCAGATCCTTGCAAAATCCTCAAACAAGCAAATGGAGCCGATCCAGACATCAAATTCATTCCCGAGGTAGAGAAAGATGACAGTTTTCCCTTCTTTGACATCAAACTCACTCGAGAAGAAAACGGGGATTTGACACTGGCCATATATAGAAAATCCACTTTCACCGGACAATACATTCACTACAACAGTAGTATGCCAAAATCCCACAAAAGAAGCTTAGTAAACAACCTAGCAAACAGAATCAGGAAGATCTGCTCTAAACACAAGATTGAGGAAGAACCGGGCTACCTCAGGAAAATTTTGCTAATGAACAACTACTCAGAGCGTTTCATTGATGTCAACATCAGACCGCGGCAGATTCGCACTAGAGGGGATACCGTCAAGCAGATTTTCCTAAACTTACCATTTAGAGGCAACGTACCAGCCTCAAAAATTGCACGGCGGCTGAATAGAATAACTAAGGAGAACTTTCCCAGTGTTAAAGTTAATATGTAATTTAGTACACAGAGAATCATGAGGTTGGATGCCAAAGATCAATTGCCAATTCTCTCCAAATCACACATTGTCTACAAATTTTCATGTATGTGCGGTAGCACATATATCGGACGTACGAAGAACCAATTGATAAGCAGAATCCAGCAACATTTGCCACAGAAACTGATTAACTAAGGCTTGGCACCGTCAGGAAAATCAGCTATTTCCGATCATGTATTGGCACCAGGGCACTCTGTCAATTCGACCAATTTAACAATTCTACACAAAGCAAAATCAGAAAAATTATTATTTATTTATAAAGCCCTTTACATAAAACAACAAGCATCTTACCTTAATATTAAAAAGTTTGATCAACATAATATTCTAATCGACTGGCCAAGAATAACAAATTTCAACAACAATCTACTAGTATCCAGTCAAGAACAAACAGGCCCTCAACTAGAATCAACAAACATACAATGGGATTGCCAACAAACTGAAGTGGAAATAACAGAGGTGCATACGGTGACAGAAGTTTCCAAATAATATGAGCGTTTAACACTGGAATCCACACTGGCGCTGTTACCATGTGGAAAATAGAAATTTGCGCAACAAGATGAAACGATCAACTACACTGGGAAAAATAGCACTCGTACATGTAACAGTGAACACTGCGCATAAATGGTTAATTCTCAAGCTATCAAAACAATAATGACCAGATCTCAGACATCACTTTGCAATATTGCGAGAATGACCTTTACATGCAAACATGCATGCACACAAATAAAAACGGATACACACTTACCACCAAGCCAAAAACAGAAACAGAAGTAAAAACGATTTAGATTTGTTACCACTAGCATAATCAATTGAAAACCCAAAATGTATAAATATGTATGATTGTATAAGCGATGATTAGTATTCACGAAATAAATGGCCTTTATCCACTTCGTTATTAATGTGTTTTTCTTCCTAATTAGACATATATATATATATATATATATATATATATATATATATATATATATATATTTATTTATTTATTTATTTGCCAGTATAAACTTAATGCCGGAGCAGATAGAAACGGCAATTCGTCGTCAAGTACTGTTCAGAATTTTCCGCGAATGGGAATTAAACTTGGCCACATTTGATTTGAAGTCTTTGACTCTATCCCCTGCGCCTCTCCGACCGCATTCTAAACACAATTTTGTGGAATATACCAATTTATGCTTTCTAGTAAGCATTTACTTTATGTGCGAAACATTTGGAATTTCTAAGACTTTGAACTTCGTTCTAGCCACTAGTTTTCTTTCACTATACAACAGACGCCATGCCACATGCCTGAGTTTAATTGATTTGTAATCCAATGGTAAGAATTTTATTGACAATATGTCGTAAGTTTAAACTAAATATAGCATTAGATAGTAAAATCAATTCGTCCTGTAGACCGTTTCTGTCCTCCATTGGGACATTTGAATAACTGTTTAGGATTTTATTTGGAGGAGAATCGAACCGGGGCATCAATGCCTCAGAGTCTGGGACTCTATCTACTCTGTTACCGTTACCGAAAACTATGTAATTTGAAGTCCTACACCAACATACGTTTTTTTGGTTAACCTTTCATTCCGGTGGAAACCATTTGGCATCTCTTAAAATCTGATGTCTGAACTAGCCACTCTCGCTCTGTCATTTTACAACAATAATTTTGCCACTTGAAGTATAATGACAGGATTTATTAAAATAAGCTTTGCCAAAATAAACTAAATTTTGCATTATGTAGCAAATAAAATTCATGGGGTATAAAATTTTCATTCCTAATAGGAAATCATTAAGAACTGTCAAGTATTACGAGATTCTAGAATGTTGTCATATGCAGGGAATAATATCAAAAATATATCAATAAGTGGATGTAGTTTGCGGCACAATTTACACAATAAATAGGGTTTCAATCTCCAAAACAAATGTGCACCTGATTTAAAATGTATTCGACGAGTTCCCAATTACGACGAAACCAGATTAATAAGTGAATTGCTTTTGTTATCTGATACACTGTTTAGTTTATAGTGACAACAATTATGAGTAATATTTATTTAAGTAGTATATCGCCATGTGCCTTGTAATCCGCTATAATATTAAATATCGAGGGTGCCTAGTTAGAACTTAAGCTCCGAAGGGTTTCCAAATTCATACCATCTGAAAGAAATAATACCAATTATACATAAACTGGTATGATCTGCAGATTGCGTGTAGAATACAGCACTGGTGGAACAGTGGATTGAGTATTTTCAAAAAAACAAATGTGCCCCAGTTCAAAGCACGTCCGTGTAAAATTCTGGACCGTAATTGACAAGTTTCTAATAAAGAAGAAACTGGCCAATAAGATGAATTTCCTTTTCTGTTTAGTGAAATATTCAGTTCAAACTAACAAAATATTTACATGAATATATATAGATGTGAGATAACTCATCGACAGTTTTATAAATTTAGTTTCTGTTAGTGTATTCTTCCATAAAACTCCTCCATAAAATAAAGCGCTCGTCTGCAATTTGGCTATTATCTGAAAATTAGCTCAAAATGCACAACTAGCTGATGAAAATTTGTCTTTTCCTGACGATTAGAATTGAAGATTAATTGAATTTTCAATTGATTAACATTCTGTCTACTAAGAAATTGTTTTTTGGTAGCGCAGGTTCAGTGCATGATGAATCCACTACTCAAATACTTTTGAGGCTATTCTTCGTTTAAGTAGTAATTCTTTATCTCGATTTTGCAAGCTCATTATCAGACGCGATGCTTTACTCACAAAAAATCGTTCACGTCGATCTGATCTACACACAAAAAACAGACGTGTTATTTTCCGTTTGCTGTAAGTTCCTATCAAGAAAGGGTATTTTTACATTACGTTTTTGTATTTTAGGACATTTTTATTAACATGCTCGCAATACCATGATTAAATACCTAGGAGAAATATTGAAAGGTTCAAAATTGTGCTAGCGAAAATCATGCTAATCAACTAGTTAAAACGTTTATTTCCCACTAGGTTATGTTAAGTTCATTTCTCAGCTAGGTAAGTTTTACCAATTAAATGCACAACAGCGGCTAACGTTTCTATGGCTACGGAGACTGAAATAATTTAAAACTTTCTATTCATTTAAACAAGTGACAAGTGAGAATTATATAAAGGTTTTGTAACGGGATATTTATGTCTTTAAAACTCTGCCTCCGCCGTTTGAGAAAATTTAAAATAATGTTAATTTAATTAATTATCAAAATGTTTGACATGCGGAAGGCTACCGAATTGCAGATAAGCTACCTGTACTTTTCGTGAAATCAATTATAACTTTCGCACCCTTTGAAATTTGTGAAAATAGTCCAAATTATGGTCAACATCGATGCTCCTATTGTATAGCCCACATTACGCGTGATCGCAAACAGCAGAATACACACAGGTAGCTATTTAGTTGCACTAAAATTTCGCTGCAAACGCTCTGTTAACAATGCATAGCATTTGGAAATGCTCATACGCTACCTACTATTCTAGAGAAAGATGTTCATTGTTAACAAGTGGCGTATAGGCTGAAAACAACATAAAACATTATGCAGCATGCATTTACTGCATGAGATTAAATACAAAATAGAAGAAAGCACGTAAATTTGTTAGGAACTTGACCTTAAAATTAAATAACAGTTCGTCAAATTACTATTTCTTTTTAGATGAGGACTAATTATCCTCTTTCGCCTCCCTTATTAAACTACGTTAGCTTGTCTAATTAGGTGCATTTTCCACATGGACTCAGTGTTAATATTTCCATAGAATAAAACTCAACAAATAGGCCATCTCAGTTCATTATAAAGAAGTCGCGTTAAATGAGGTATGCATGTAAATTTCCTGTTTAGTTTGTATATTAGTTTTAATACAGTTTTACTATTTCATAGAATCGTAGCAGAACTAAAAATTTCCCCACAATTTTCTTGTAAACTGCAACGTCACTTGACTTGGTTCTTACTCTCCATTTTAAAATTTTTTTCTATTTTTAATTAGATGCTCATAATCTTTAATTAAACTTTTGTTAAATTATTTTAGAATTCTGCCGGGATATGCATGTCGCAAAGCTGTACTCACTCAGAACCAATATAATGAAAGCTATGACAACAGTTTAACTGTGTGCTAAGACGACTAATGTCATATTTAAAACGTAGGTATAATTTCAAGAATACACATGGAAATTCAGATCACTATTTTATTTGAATATCGGTTTAACTCTATGGTGACATAATTATTGTTTCTAGTAAATTAGTGCGGTCAAAATTTAAATTGTAGTTTAAGTTTATGTAATTTGATTTCCGAATTTAGGCAAATGTAGCACGTTCAACGCACACTTCCTACATTTAATCTAATTGCATGTTCAATTAAATACAATATGATATGATACTTTTAGTATTAGAAAACAGGTTGTATGACTGTAACACCACTACTTTACGTATTATATGTAAATTAGGTTTTATTTTTAATAGAATTAACCTTAAATTTATTCGCAGGACCCAACATTCAGGTAGACCATTGGCTTACACGTTAAATGTTCCATGACAGTAAAAACCATGACTTTTCAACTGCATTACCAAAGTACCAGCGAAGGTGCGTAGCAGCAAACTGTTTTTGAATAACGTATTTAATCGAGATTAGGTATTTATTTAGTTGCATCCCTGGTAGGCGTCATATCGGTTTTACATCTGGCATTTATATGCTAGTTTTGCAAACAAAATTAGCCATCCTTTAAATCAACTTTGCGAGCTTGAAGTAAACACCAATCGCATTGTGTTTAACCAGTCATCCAAACAACATTGGAAGACTACTGTCAGTCAAGCGCACTGACGCGTTTCGACCTTCCATGATCATCATTAGAATACAACGACAAACTGACTAGCGAGAATCAAACCGTAATGCATACATATGGAAAGAAAATTTTGATATGCGTTTCTCACATCTAGTAGTCTAGCATACACTGTATTTTACTGGTAATATCAGTTTGCCGTTGTACTCTCATGATGATCATGGAAGATCGAAATGTGTCAATGTGTGTGACTGTCGGTTTTTTTTCTATGTTGTTCGACGACTGGTTAAATACAATAGGATTGGTGTTTATTTGAAGCTCGCAAACTTCATTTAAAAAATTGCTAATATCAATCGCGCAATCAGTAGTTGTTTAAAGACAGCCATCGTTTGAAACGATCGGAATATCATATTCTCGTTTTCTACGCGTTCTGGGTACGAAACGAAATGTGTTGTGTTAAACCAACGATGCTCAACCTCTAATTTACCCACCACCATACCTTAGACGACTCCTCATTACAATCAGATAAGTCAGTTTACGTTTTTGCTTCATTATAATGCAGTTCACTATTTGAACCAAATGCACGGCTAACCCACCGTTTATGATAGACGTAAACGTCGCAGCTGAGTAACAAGGTTTTATTTAGAATTTGTAGCTTATATTATGTAGACATTGCCATTGATTATAATAGGCCTTGAATGAAATAATTCAACAGAAATTTCTCGTTGGCTAACAAAACTATGTTCGTTTATTTAGTTACGTTATCCAATAACTTTTAACTTATGTTCAACGCGATTATTCTCTTTGTCTAACAAAATTTTCATGAACATTGTAGATCTACATACTTCTATAGTCACGTGTAATATTTATCAATTATATATATATATATATATATATATATATATATATATATATATATATATATATATATAGCGCATATTAAACTTGACAGTCAATGGTACTGGTAATGATGGCCTGTCGGACGTCAGCTTGAAATATCTATGGCTACGGGTTACATAACATACAGCTTCAGTAGGACTGTTAATCCTTTCATATGGAAGTAACCTAGTTTAAATTGACTTGTTTTGTAAAAAAACTTACATTCTATATACCGTGTTGGCAACAGCGCTCGTATTATACAGAAATGTATGCTAAAACTTTGAAGGCTAGATCAGTTGCTTGTTTCGTTTGAAAATATTTAACGAATTTACGTTTAATCCCTGCCATTCGGTGTTCAATTTCGTTCCATTCATGATAAATGACGGCCCAAAACACTTTTTTTTATATTTAAAAATAGATTTGCTTTCTTCTGGTAAAAATTGTAATATTATATGAATTACATTGTTATATTTTTTAATTAGATAACGTTGATATTTGTAGCTAAGTTCGCAATAAATCTGTTCGCCACTGTTCCGCTTAGGAAGTTTTGGCGAATTCGGCAAAAGTTATAATTAAGACAACCAACGAGTATACTTCTTGAATTGTTGCGCAGTGTGAGCTTCAAATGTTGAATCTCCGCGATTTGTGTTCGCGAGTTTTTGTTTTGCACTATCAGTTTCGTAAAGATCCGATCTAATATATAAATGCAGCTGTTTAGAAACGAGGTTACCACATTTGCTTAAATCTGTTATTGTGAGAATCTTACTGTGTACGTGGGATTAGAGGCCTGGGGATGGTGTGGGAAAGACCAAATCGTAACGTGGCCAGTCAACTAAGATTATATTGTGCCTCATTGCTGCTGGTTATTATGAATGATGTTGATGCTCTTGGAAGAAAGCAACGAATCCGCACTCAGCCAATATGAAGACAAACTCGACAAGTACTTGGAAATGGGGATCAAAGGGATCCTTGTGAAACTGATCGTGCAAAACGACAACTGGCGAACGCAAATTGCGGAGATTCAACTAACCAGGATTTCTATATCATATTAAATGTCTATCTATAACCAAACTATTAAGCTTTAGAGAATGTGCCATTAAATCTACACAGAAATGCACTCGATGAAATTTGGAATTTTGTTTAAATCAAGTCATAACATCTGCTCTAAATGAAACAAAGCATGTTCATGCGTATGCAAATATTCATGCAATGTGTACATTATTTCACGAGCTTAGCAGTCAAATTAGGTTAACTTGTTTGAAATACTGGTCAACTCACGAGATATAGTTTGGTCATTAAGATAATAAGATATACTTAAATTAAATACTAATTTTGAATTCGTTTAATGATATATGAATTCCGGCAAAGTTCTAAACTTTGCGTAAATAAGACAACTTTACAAAATTTAAAAAGTTATTTTTATGTATAAGCATGTATAATTTAGGGGCTAATTTAAAATTCCAAGTGCACATATTCGACTTAGCCTAATAGATTTCGCAATCTTGTGCCTAGTGCCATAGAAGTTCTTCCTGTGTTGTGTAAATAATTTATATATTTTTTGTGATTATGTATTCGGTGTTGCGAACCTAGTTTAAATAGGACCACGGGATAAACCGAAGTTAGTTCTGTCACCAACTAATGAGTCACCATTAAGAACGAAGCGCATGTGCATCAAAGATTAAATGTTTCGTTCATGCTGACTTTGATTTAGACTTCTGGTCATATTTGAACTAATTTGTTCACTTTTTAGTTCAATTTTTTTGTTTTCCTATCGTCTCATTGGCAAAAGCAATTTCTAATCTTGCTAATAATTGCTCAAATTTAAAATGCATTACGTGTTTACTGAACTTATATACAAGGATAATAAGGATGATCTAAATCATTTGGTTTTGATTGGCTGACTTTTACTGATTAAAACCTATAACCAAAATGGAATGCTTGCTGAAAATCGTTGGTTATGACGTAACCATAGTAACACAAATTCGATTTCCATTTTCTATCTTTAAATTAATTTTGAAAAAATTATTAAAACGTGTCAATTTAATCGCAAATAAAGTTCTGTTTTAAATTGTCAGATATTGAGCCAAAACTTCGTATTTTCCGCTTTATATAAATCATTTTGTAGCTGCTTGATCCTTTTATTCAATCGTCACCGACAAAGGTAAAGCAGTGATAATGTTTTGTGGATAATACCCTTAAGAATGTAGGTCGAAAATACGATACTTACAAAAGTTTTTTGCAATTGAAACATGGACATTACATGGAAAAGCAAATGTAGTAGCGCAGATTGCACTATCGTATGTCATACACTGGTAAATTACGGCCAATAACATGTCTTGTCTTATTTATTAATCTCCTAACCTTTATCTAGTTACTTTAAACGTTATTGAAAATTTACTTTTACCATGCATTGGTGAAAAGAGTTAAACGCTTTTCGAATATTTAATGTTATTGAGAAAATAGTTCTACGACCCCAAAATGAGGAAGACAGATGAAACGGGAAAAATTGACAAATACGAAAATGTAACATTCTCCAAATAAGCGAATCACCCCACGAATAGACTATTAATAACCTTGAATATCGTTTTTCTTTATTGCTCAAGTGACCTATATTATTACTGCTATTATTTTAAAATTCAGATGTATTGATTTATTTTCTTTAACAAAAAATTTTGCACAATGTAAAATTTAGTTTTGGATTCGAGCTTCATAAAATCAATACTGACATTCCTATGTGCAAATTTAAATACAAACTCAATACTATAAATATTTCTTTCTCCATTTTTACACACTTATATACAAATAAAATACATCTTAAACACGAAAAATTATTGCAAATCATATCTGTATTTCATACATTTTAGCGCTTCACCTTTTGTCTGTAAGATAAAAAAAATCCGCAAATTCCACCCTCATAATTAAACTACTACATTAATTAATCTACCAGACTATAAGGAAAAACTATGTAATTTTAACGCCTTTAGCAGATCTAATATTAAATACTCTTTTGGAATTACGCAACCAATTACTGAAGCCTGTACCCTCCGCACATTATATATTGCTTGTAACGTAAGCAAATGTAATACAAGAATACTAGGTGGGTTATTTGTGAAACGCATGGGATAATTAAAATTCAGCCCGATGTATTCAAGCCGAAAAATGAATCACGTACGGAATTTCAGTCGGAACTGGAATTAATGTACGTAAACGAATTGAAATTTTCTTAATTCGTGCAATTTCTCTGTTAACATTTTCCTAAAGAATGTCTTGTTGGATGCATATTCATAAAGAGAATGTACCTGGTCGTATCAAATAAAGAGCATTCAATGGACACTAAATATCTCATACGCGCAATAATACTATTTTCAATAATTTGTTGGTCTTATAATACGGGAGAAACGTAATAGTTAAAGAAATGCATATTAATGAAAAAATACTTTAAACTAATGTTAGAAAAAAATATAGCTATTCTGAGAAATCGAAGCCATACCATTTAAATTATCTATGAACAACTCGCAGAAGGCTCCATATTTGTTCGATAATGACAATTTATCACAATAAAGATAACAACTGGTATGTACTTACACATTTTCTGGACTAATCTGAAAATACATATTAAATTCTCTAGGGATTATTTTATTCATAATTTAATGTTGAATAAAACAATTAATATTTGCTCAAAAGTGCCGTAATTATTAAAACTAGGCGCCAAGCAAGCGTCCCCTAGCGGTTCGAAAAAAAGAATGAGCTAGTTGAGAAATGAGGATTCAGAAAGTGCACTTGAAGGAATGGACCAGTCCTGGCAGAAACTTAAGAAGAGTATCGGTAAATATAAAAAATAGCTGTTTACTTCAAATATGTAAACGTATTTATTACTAGTTATACAAAAAACACATTAAATATTTCCTTGAAACACTTTCGCCACATCTTACCAACTGAGTCACTGGAAAAAAGGTACATGAATTAATTTGGTCGTAAAATTAAAAAATCTTCAACAAGAAAATTAACAATAAATACATGCATTTCCAGAAAAAACAAATAGAACATACAAACCTAGACATTACTAAGTATTTACTATAATCAAGGTCACGAACTTGATATAACACCTGACCCATTAAGTACTTACATTTTGTCAGTATAAACTAAGAATTGTATAGAGTAGAAAGACAATTCATCCGGTAGACCGGTTTCGACCTTATTGGGAACTCATCATGTACTGGCCATAATTTGCCGCGGACAAGGCTCGAACCGGGACTTGTTTACTTCGGAATCTTGTGCTCTAACCACTGAGTCACCCTGCCACACACTACACACAAATTTCAGCCATATACTAACTAAAGTAACTCGTTTAGTTTTTTTAACTTTTAGGTGGAGCTTATATGACATCCATTTAGACACAAAGTTCAAACTAACCATCCCCAATCTGTCATTACTGAACAGACACTACACTAGATGAAGAAGTGGTATTGAAATGGACATTTTTATAATTAAACAAATATTGATTGCGCGGGCGGTGATAACATTTACTATAATCAATGTTGCGAACTTCGTTTAATTATATGAATGTTCATTTCAATAACACTTCCCCATCTAGTCTGGAGTCTGTTCAGTAATGACAGATTGGGGATGGTTAGTTGGAACTTTGTGTCTAAATGTATGCCATATGAGCTCCACCTAAAAGAGAAAAAAATTATCTAATTACATTAGATAGTGTATGATTAAAATTTGTGTGTAGTGTGCACTAGGGTGGCTCAGTGGTTAGACCACCAAATTTCAAGGCAGACGTGCCCAGGTTTGAGCCTTATCTGCAGCAAATTCTGACCAGTGCATGATGAGTTCCCAATAAGGACGAAACCTGTCTACTGGTTGAATTGCCCTTCTACACTATACAATGCTTAGTTTATAATGACAAATGTAATTAATTAATGGGTCAGGTGTTTATATCAAGTTCGCAATCTTGATTATAGTAAATTTTATCACCGCCCGAGCAATCAATGTTCGTTTAATTACTAAGTATTGTTTTACAAAGAGTTTAGAAACCCTCAGAGTAATGCCAGTGCTCGAAAAAATAGTTTGTTCTCTGTTAGTTCTTGACAATATATATTTAAATAAAGAGCCTCCAAATACGGAAGCATGCTTGGACGCGTTATCTAAGCTAACATCAAATAACGTTTCGTTTGTATATTACATTTTTTGCATGGAAATTTATGTTTAACTTTAGACTTAGGTTTGGAGGTCACTGCTACAATCAGACAGTTTCTAGTACTCTGCAAACAAGCACAACTTGTTATCGAATTGGCATCTTCATGAGATTTACGTGCTCTATGCAAGCCAGTATGTAATTTTGCTTTGTCTAATTTTAACACCCTGAACTTTTATAGACTGTTCAACATTTTTGTATAATGCTTTTCAATTTAAACCAAAATAGTTCATGTGTTTTATTTCTCCTGTCAATCAATTGATAAGATGTAGTAAACACTCCTCTGTTCAATATATAATACGTTTGCCAAACTAATACATGAGAATAAATGTTTTCGTTCTTTAAATATGAAGAACCGATAATCAGGCGGTTGCTCAAAATTAAATAGCTGGATACTGCGATCAAGTAACATTTCAAAACATTTGACAGATTTGATAGGTTTTTTAAACGCTTAACAAGTAAATATTTCAATAAATTGCATAATAAGCGGTTTCTAAAATTAGATTACTAATTTCTCCTTCATACCAAACGTATAATTGCAGTACAGTCGCATAGCAGGGATAAAATACGCCTCTAAGCCCTGCATAAAAACTGTCTTAAGGCTTATTTGAGTAAAGATTAATATTTGAATTGTAATGGCATTTTCACTTAACCAATGTCCAACTTTGGGTGTGTCCGTAACAAATGCATGATTAATGTCTATTTACTTCATACTATTGGCATGAATGTGCTTAAATGTGTGATAATTGCTCTTTAACAAGACACATGAATATTAGATTTTAGGCGTTATTTAATTTAAAAGATGGCGGATTTAGTGTAAATTTTAACCCGAAGTAAAAGAGTTTTGAATATTTTCGATTTGCAAACTTTATTAGGCAATCGATACGCACTATTATTCCAAATAATTCAAAAAAGTTTTGTTGGTACGAGCGCAGTTGTCAAAATTTAACTTTAAATACATAACAAATAAGTGTTTACAATATTTTTTTAAAATAATTAAGCTTATGACTGCATGGACACTTGACACGATTTCGATTTGAATCAGTATTGTCAGATAACTTCACATTAATGCGAAATAATAGATCATCACCTTAAACAATTGTATTGATTACTTTTAAAAATTAAATTTTAATATGAATATTTTATTTCTACAAAATGTAAATTGTATAACGATTAGTTTACGAATGAGAGTGTAAGTATTTATTTGAACGGTCTTGCTTCATTTTTGTAGCCCTTACTAGAAAATCCGTGCATATTTCTACTAAACATTGAATTCCTTTTACAATGTATCAGTTAATACTGAATTAGAGGGATATTCGTTGACACCTTAAACAGAAGATGTAATAAATTCAACGCATGGATTTACGTTCGATATTTACCCATATGTAGGAACCGATACAATTCTCCAAACTTGTTAGATAATTAGTGCAAATATCTTGACGAAAGTACAAAGCGAGAGCTTTAGATTAGAATATAGAAAGTACAGTTATAGCCTACTCACATTAAGACAGCACGCTTTAGAGAATGGCTAAATTGCTACTGCAAGTATAATGAGAACTTTTATATAATAAAACGAACATTTTTTGCGTTGACAATGGCAAAACTTATTCAATTCGAGATGGCGATCTTGATGCAATTGTATATAGCGTGCAGCAGGATGGCTCCGTGGTTAGACAAACAGATTCCGAAGCAGACGTTCTCAGGTTCGAGCTCTGTCCATGGCAAATTCCGCGCATTATGTGAAAAGCTTCTAATAAGGACGAAACCAGCCTAGTAGATGAATTGACTTTCTAAATTATGCAGTGTTTAATTTATACAACGATTATTATTTTTATAACTAAACTGGTATTTACATGAAGATCGCAACACTGATTTAAATAATTAAAGAGAATTATCACTCTGAGTAACTGCTTATTTATAAAAGCTTTTTATTGGGCCCTATTTTCTTGTCAGATTCCTGGTATTATAATGAATAAATTAATTACGCACGGCATACCAAGAACCAAATTGTTTCATTTAGAACAACTAGGATTTTGTAAAGCAAAAGCATGAGCCAATCGTAAAATCCCATTAACGGAAGTTTTACATACTTTTTTATACAACTTAGATACCTTATAATGTCGCATAGCAAATGAATAATGGTTTAGATCTCCATTTGGCGTGAGGTATGATATTGCTTTAAAGGCTGTTGGAGATCACTTAATTTAACGAATGATAAACTTAGTATTATGTGATTGTCGGAACCTAGATATAAGTAGCTTGTGGGCGCCAAAAAAATTCAAAATAATGGGCTAGCTTATTTTTGTTCTTTCTTCTGGCCCTAAGAAGAGAAGCGTGTTATTGTGTACGCGGCATTCCGCAGAACTATTTTAGTTTTGAGGGCCGAAATGTGTTTCATCAGTATCTGCTGTTTATACACAAAGTAACGTTGCTCGCCTAAATATTGTATTACTGGTCACTAGATAATGAACAGGAAACTTTGTGTTACACATATTCTGTTTCTTAAACGTCACTTTCTCATGCGTAAATGAATAGTCTCATTAAACTACATATTAGAGTTTTTTGTATTGTGTGTCCTATTTTTCACACAACTTTACGTGGTAGTTCAAAATGCAATGTTGCAAAATGTCTTTCTTCTAATGTCAAAATGAGCAAGGAATGTGGTTAATAAAATGGCCATTTGTTAAGCTAAAACATTAAAGTAAGACATTTTTCGCTTTAATGATAAATTAATAGCGCAATAATCAACGTCTTTGCTAGGAGTAAAAAAGGCAAGCAATTCTGCATCACTGCATAATGTAGTCAATTTTGTATTAAAAAGCAGTCGTGATATTCCAGCGACCTGTCCAAATTTTCAACCACATTACGATATAATAAATGAGTTTCTAAGATTCTTTATCGCGGATGCTTGTTAGTTTGCGTGAATACGGCTTTAAATATCACGAAGTAAAGCTCTTAAAAATATATTTCTCCTCCGAATTAGACAAGCTTGCTAGCATATCCTAATGCTTATACCTGTAATGGCGAGATTGAAATTACAACGGTGAAATGATTTATTCGACAAAGAATAACGGTAGGTATAATAGAACAATAACAAATATCTTGATGGTTATATCGCTATGAGCGCATCCAATAACCTGCATAGGTGTTGTAATTTAAAAGTGTTTCATAAAGAAACATTACAATAACATAAAATTCTTATTTAAGCATTTTAATTAAAACTAGAATAGCATAGAATCACTTTGATGCGCAATATTGTCCCTATAATATCGTATTCACCATTACATATTTTATTGATTTTAGTCTTATTAATTAAAGGAAAACAACAAAATTAAACGACAGACTCAAAAAGAAATTAGTGATATAAATCAGTCATGAATGGGAAGATGGAAACTTAAATATTAGGCATAACTTTATTCAGAAATAAACGGAAAAGTTTTGGGTACATCCGGTTCCGCTTGAACAATTCAGGTTTGTTCTTGGCGGCATTGTATTTAGTGACCGGCGTTATACGCAATTTTTCGGGTAAATTTCTCTGACTACAGTATAGTTCTTTTACTATCCATCTACCAGTTACAATAATAAGTCATAAAGCGTTACATGGACAAAATAGCACAACTGTGAAATGGAACAAAACCGGTTGTGAGTTGTTCAAATTTATTAGGCTTATTTTATAAATGTAATCAAAATTCATGTTCAGCATCTTAAAGCAATAAATAAACCCTTCCGCGTATTTGTTGCTAGAGAAACTAAACACATTTAAGAGTCTTTAGTAGTGCACTCGTAATCCGTCAAATTATTTGCTCAGAAGATCAAGACAACTTGTCATTCAAATAGCATGTAAAACCTACCAGCCGATGCAAACCTATTGGCAACTAGTCTGTGTTAGACAAGACCGTCAGCGAAACTGGAACTTCTCGTTGTGCGACTGATTAAATACGATGGGATTGGTGTTTATATCAGGCTAGCAAACTTAATTTTTGTTAAAATTATTATTACCATCCGCGCAATCAATGATTGCTTAATTGTATTAAGCAGAAATTTAAAGATGAGCGCATTAACAAAAATGCCACCAAAATAAACGTCACAATTGTCACTAAAGCTGCATGATTAAGTAAAGATTGACTATCATTTTTTAAAACGCCTACCACAACATCGCAGTTTCTATGAACACAATCACGAGCAATATATTTAATACATTTTCCTTAGTCTGAAGTGTTTTGAACCCTACGTAAAATGCAACTAACAGTTTCTCATAATGTGTGTTAAACTATTGTCAACTTCTCTGTTCCGATTATATTATACGATGTGCGCAAAAATTTGACTTGAACCCGTGGCTCATATTCGGCCGAACTCATTATCCGAAATAGAGATTAATCTGACCAGATTGACCGTGGCACGCGTTACTGGTGTCTTGTCTTAGAATTATACTAAATAAGACTCGTGAAATAATACATTTTGCTGCACCGGATAAGCGATTGAATTCACCAATAAAATAAATAAAAACGTTATTTATGTAAGCCGTGCGTAAAACGGCCTGATAAATATTAAAATCTGGTTTTCGAAAAACTAATATATAAATGCTGTTATCGTGTTGCTTGTAAATAAATTATGCATTGGATATTGCGAGCCCTGTTATAAATCACTTCAGGTAGATAAAGTAGCATATGCTAAAGTTAGCGCGAACACTAAATATCATTTCAGGTAGGCGTGCTTTGGGCAAAATCATGGTGTTGGTACAATTTAGAAGATTGGCCCCAATCATAATGTTAAAGAATTTATACGAAATTAACTGTACTATTTATTTAACGCACAAATATGTGTAATTGAATGCAAATATCAACTTTCCATTAGTATTTAATACGTAAATATTTGGTTTGTAGATTAGCACCGGTTCTTTGTTATGAGTTTCTAGTTAGCCAGAGGCGCATGTGCGAATGAGTAATTTAAATGAGCTACACAACTAGGTAAATTTTAATAAGTGAGTTAAGGAAAACGGTGTGGTTTATTCACATGACGTAATCTAGAATTTATTTTGTGTACGTGTTCATTAAACAAACCTTTTTACAAAAAAGTATATATATATATATATATATATATATATATATATATATATATATAAAAAGTCAGTCAATGATGTTTAGATAAGAATAACATTGCATAAGAAAATCGCTTTCATAATTCGCGTAACTTTCTTTTACATTATTATTCTATATTCAAAAATTAAAAATCATTAATTACACATTCGATGCAATATATATATATATATATATATATATATATATATATATATATATATACATTAGCCAAACAATAAATAGACGTAAACCTAATTAGATTTGTTGCCACCTACAAAATCAAATGAAAACTCAGGATGTATTCATATATATTATATATATATATATATATATATATATATATATATATATATATATATATATATATGTGTGTGTGTGTGTGTGTATAGCTAAATGATTAGTATCGGTTACTGTTATTTAAATATGATTTCAGTATTAATTAAATTCTATATAGATTAGCGAATGCAATTCCTTAAGTAAACCGGTTTTGTGTTTACAGGTTAATCGTAAAAAAACTTGCCAGAATTTCCGCGGCCTGGCTCGAACCGAGGCAGGACTACTTTAAAGTCATAAACGCGTCAGATGCGCTACACTTGTCGCGCACTACTTCAAGATTTTAATTATTATTTCAACTTTTGTCTTTGGTCATTATTTTCTTCAGTTGGAACAAATTGGGCATTGCTTTCGACCCAGAATACCAACTAGACATTATTTATAATTGAAGTTAGTTTGTGGTTTGCTTAGCCAAATAGATGAGTCTAGGATTCTGAAGGAAATGGGCCTTTGGCTTCAAACACAACCGCGATATTGGTGACAAGTACTTGACCAGTTCTCCATAAAGACAAAACCGGACATACTGATGAACTTCATTGCGTACACTGACGTAGCATACGCTATTTAATCCTGCAAAAATAATCTAATTCTATATATTTTTCCTATGTTGCATAGTGAATGTTCTATATTGACCAATCGTGATTGATTAGTTGAAAGTAAATGTGGAAGGCAATGCCGAATTGGTTCCACTAGAAGTACAGATTAACCAATGAAATTAATTGATTCATAGATAAAATTTTCAGGTAGTGCACTAGTGGGTGGCGCAGTGGATGTGTTCAAGACTCTGAAGCAGATGAGCCGCGCTACGAGCTAGTCCGCGGAAATTCTGGAAAGTAATTTGTGAATTTCAATTAACTACGAAACCAGCCTTTGTTGATGAGTTTTGATTTTCTAATCTATGCAATTTTGAATTATACTGCCAACATATATTTTTGAACCCCTGCAATAATAGTTTTGTTCAATACATTATCCACAAGTGATATAAAAGCTAATCCATGGTGACTATTCTGCGCTTCAGTTCGAAATGGACTCAGATTAAGTATATATTGGTTGGTAAATAGTATTGAAATCTAAATGTTTCGCAGATCAAGTGGCGATCTCGCAAAGCTGACGACTCTGAAATTAATGTAATTTAACAATAATTGATTGCGCGGGTGGTAGTAACAAACCTTTAAAACAAGTTTGCGAGCTTCAAGTAATCGCCAATCCTATTTTATTTAACCACTCGTCGAACAACATAACAAAATTTCTGCCAGTCGCGCGCACTGACGCGTTTCGACCTTCCATGATCATCATCAGAGTACGACGGCAAACTGACTATCGAGGATCAAAACGCATTGAATATATATGGAAATCAAATTTAGATATGCGGCTCTCACCTCTAGCAGTCTCGCATACATTGAACTTGACTGGAAGTGTCGGCTGCACGATTTCTATGCAGTCAGGAACATTAACTGTTTGCAGCTTTCGCCACAGATATATATTGGCAATACAATTAAACAATAATTGATTGCGCGAGTGGTGTTAAATTGTATTGCCTATAGATGTATATGTGGCGAAAGCTGTAAACAGTTAATGTTCGTGACTGCATAGAAATTTTGCAGCCGACATTTCCAGACAAGTTCAATGTATGCGAGACTGCTAGACGTGAGAGCCGCATATCTAAAATTGATTTCCATATATAGTCAATGCGATTTGATCCTCGATAGTCAGTTTGCCGTCGTACTCTGATGATCATCAAGGAAGGTCGAAACGCGTCAGTGCGTTGCGGCTGGCGGTAGTTTTGTTATGTTGTTCGACGACTGGTTAAATACGATAGGATTGGTGTTTACTTCAAGCTCGCAAACTTGATTTAAAGAATTAATGTTATTTGTCTTGCTTCATGTTAAATTGTGAATAAATAATATCTGCACTACCGACATTCTAATTCGCATACATAATTTAAATAATATGCATATGATAGTGAAGTTGAATCACAAAGATGTTTATTAATGCTTAAAAAAAATTTAACTGTAGGTTTCAGACAATGAGCGGGTTACAATAAATGTGTTATCACGTATCTTATGGTGGAATTAAACTTTCTATTAACGCATTACTTGTAATAACTCTCACACACAGACACACATAATGAATCCAAAAGAGTGCAACTATTGTAGTTAACATTAATCTAATGATTCCAGTTTAGCTGAAAGCAAGCAAGCGGTTTATGGCTTATTCAATCGGCATTCGAACTGAAACACGTATTTATTGAAACGTCGCTTGTCACAAACGCGTTGGCCTTTGCTGTTACCGTAGGGCAATTTTGGTACACCTTGACCACTTCGTTTTGCATGTACAATTTATGAGATATTAAAACCATATCAATCATTATAACTCAAAACCTAACATAATCTACCGATAATCTCATTGTTAAAGAGAGTTTAGTGACAGAAACTATATCGGATTGCTTGACGCGAACGGTAGGAGTCTTTACGTGATGCACTGCTTGGCCAATTCTCTAGTGGTCTAGTTTCTAATGTCAGCTCTAACTCATAAACCAATAATATACAAGCTACCAGCATACTCAAAATTTACGACACAATGTGATTACGACATATGATAATGCTGCCAATGAAAGGATGTCCTACTGTAAGTGCTAATTGGCATAATAAATAAAATTGTACATGCAGAAATAAGCATTTTACAATAGATCAGATATACTACTTACAGCAACCATGTTCCTGAGGAACAAAAATAGTGTCACCGGGGCAAGCGCAGGCACCTGCTCCTGGATGGCATGTGCTTCCAGTCACATGATGGCAGTCTGAATCGACACGACACTTTAAATTTGTTAGCACTTTAGTGAATAAAAACATAAGCGTGTAAAGGTAAAGAATTTTAGACATTAAATAATATAAAATATTAATAATTTTATAGCAATAAATGAATATGTTTATTTAATTTTCAGAAGTCGAAATGAAAATAAATGAAACGCATGAGCGTTAAAGAAAACGTTTAAGCGCGTTAAGTACAATTTATACTCACAATACATATACTCTTTGTCTGCTTATTTGCTCACGACTCTATATACTTGTCCGCAACGTTCCATAACTAGTCGTTATTTCAACATTTTCACTTGCTAAGTATTCTCATGGCAAAGGCTTGTAAAAATTAAAGTTAGATTTAAACAACATTCATTGTGACGGCGGAACAGACATTAATCGTCATTTTTTTGACAAACAATGCATTAATATTGGTGAAAACTAGTTAATTTGAACAAAATGGGAGGTCTGCGTTAATATTCGAGCTTGTAAACATTTATTTCCAAGTGTGAATTTAAAGCAGATCATATATCGTACAGAAGAGTTTTGTCTTTATCTTTTGTCGGCCGATTCACCGGTGCAATAAATTCCAGAAATTAATTAAATATAAATTAAAATAATGGTCCGCATAAGTGGAATGTAAAATTTATATAATTTAACAGGTAAATTACCACTCAACGCAGTGCAAGCTATTTGTCGTTGTTTTTCGCAATACAGATTGTCAGACACAGCGAATTTTTCTTGTGGAAAAGAATATTAAGATTAACTTACTCTTCGGTGAAAATGCGATCAAATTTATTTGAAATTCAATATGTGAATATGAGGAATGGAAAGTCCGCATTGGTTTTCAAACACAAAAACATTTATTTCCAGATATGAATTTAAAGTAGATCATATTTCGTAGAGAAGTGTTTTCGCTTAATCTTTTCAACGGATTTACAAGAACAATAAAATGCATGAAATAATTCAATCTAATTTGGAAAAATATTTCTCGTAAAATGTATGCAAAAAATATACTTTATTCACTAGGTAAATTACCAGCCGACAATTAGTAAAGTAACAACTTTATTAACGTGCAAACTATTTTAGTGTACGAAAACATGAGTTAACCAAACGAATAATTATAATAAAATATCGTACTGTATAGTAAATTTTGTGATCAGGCTTGCTCTGTTTAAAAAATTGTTACATCCGTATATCCGAGAAATTAGACTGTCACGCAACAAAAATATTCAACATTCAATATCGAGTAAAATAAGACCTGCATAATTCTGTCATATTTAACTTTTTAAGCATTTTGTTATAACAGTGACCTTATAATCTGATTTACTTTTAATATTTGCTCTAAACTAGTAAATAACCACCCAACAATTAGAAAGGATAGCAGCTTTGCGAATGTGCAAGAATTTTGGGTTTCTTGTTCGCGAAACCAACTATCATACGCAGTCAGTCTTTCTGAAGAAAAATAAAATCAGGTTTAACTTACTCTTCGGTAAAAAGCGATCAAATTTATTGGAACTGCAATAGGTGAAAATGAGAAATGGAAGATCCGCATTAGTTTTCAAGCACAAAAACATATGAATTTAAAGTAGATCATATATCGAAGAGAAGCGTTTTCGCTTAATCTTTTCAACTGATTTACAAGAGCAATAAAGTCCAGGAATTAAATCAATTTAAATTGGAAAAATGTTTCTGAAAAAATGTATGCAAAAAATATATTATTCAACAGGTAAATCACCAGCCGACAATTAGCAAAGTTAGTAAATTTATTAACGTGCAAGCTATTTCAGTTTTTTTGTTCGCGAAATAGATGATCATAAGCAGTTATTATTCTGGAGAAAAACAAAATCGATATAAAATTATTCTTCAGGAAAATGCGATTAAATTTGTTTGCACACCAATAGGTGTAAATGAGGATCATTTGTTTTGTCGCATATTGATACGCGCTGAAACGGGTTTAGTGATCGGTTACGTAGTAATCCAAAATTATGATTCTGTAGAAAAACTCAATTTAACGGTGATCAAAGTTAACGCTGTATTTTAAAAATACATTTAAACTACCAGTTAGCAAATTATATTTTGTTAACATTTTTGCGAGATAAATAATATTGTTTAGCCTCATAAATTTTATCGCCGATAACTGAATATAAATTGACCAAATTTTGCTAACTAAAGCCGGTTTCACTTATTAACTGGAGTATAGTTTCCATTTAGTGTAGCCGTATTGATTAGAAATGCGTTTCTGCGTCATAATTCACTTTTGAATAAATGGGAAAGCAGTTGATTATTTCATTCTTTAATGGATTTTTGAAAGAAAACAAGCTGAAATTGAGACAAACTAATCAGCATTCCACGAGATTTGTTTTATGCCAATGTTTCGTGTTATAGTCTTACTTATTGCGATGTATTGTTTTCCTTTTTCCGAAAAAGAAAGCCCTTTTCTGAATTATTTCTCTTGTCAAATATTTTACAACGTTTGCATTTGAGAAGAATTCTTCGGAAATGAAATTTTAAATAATGTAAATACTACTTAATTCAATATCCACGATAGTTTTTTGTGCCTTGCGAACAACGCAAAACAAACCGTCGCCGTTTCTTGCTCTTGTTCTCTTTTCTCGACAAAAGCATTCATATGTCAGAGAAAGAACACATATTTTATCCGATAGAACAATGTAAATTATTCACGTATTGCGTGTAGCCATATGCGGTTTGAGTTAGTTTCCAAGTCTAAGACCAGGCATAAAAAGAATTTACAGAAGGTTTTAGCGAGTTAATAGGCATTCAGTCTTCCGCATATCCACCTGGATACCCACAAAAGAACAAGTAAACAAATTCTTATTTATATCCTACGGGTTTTGTTTACATTTAATCGTTTTATACTCAAATAATGTAAAAGATAAGTAAACGAACATTGCTTCCGCGGTCGGTGATAAAGATTAATTTTCATCAAGATTTACAATCTTGATTTCAACACCGGACCCATGAAATACACACATTTGGCAATATAGACTAAGTATTGTATAGTGTGTAAAAGGCAATACATTCATAAATTTTTTTGAAATTTGATTGCGGAGTGCCAGCTTCATATTTTCCAATGCCGCGTTTTGTGTACGCGGGTAGTAGCTTTGCACGGACAGTTTCACAAAGATCCGATTGATCACAATAACCAATTTCGTTTTGTCGTCGACCGGGCTGCGTTTGTATTCGTCCCAATGGAAATGCGGTTCTATCACATCTTTGTTTACTGGCAACGTTTTGGAAAGTCAATCCCCTTTCCATCTTCAGGCCAATTGGTCAACTTGTATACACTGCACAATACTCACAATAGCAGATTTAAGCAAATACAATTTAAGAAAATAAATTCAGTAGATTGGTTTAATTCTTATTGGGAACTCATCTTGTACTGTCCATAATTTTTCGAGGACAGGGCTCGAACCTGGTCACGTCTGCTTTGGAATCTGGTGCTCTGACAACTGAGACACCCTGCCGCACCATTTGCATTTTTTCTTTGACTAGACTTGATCATACCATGTTATATTTGGAAAAAAACTTTGCATCTGATAGATTTTAACTACAATGATAATATATTAAATTTAAGTATCATACATGGACATTTTTAATATTTTGGTATGCGATATTTAAAAAATCATATCGTAAATCTTCTCGATTTATAATTTTCGGGAAATTTCTTAAATAAAGAAGATTTTTCGTCGCATTTTTGAATTAATAAAAAAGAATCAATTCATGTATTTTAAATAATGTTACCATGTGTAATTTTCCAATCTTACAAGAGTTAATGAATCAATTATTTAACGCCGTTGCGGAAAGTTTACTTTTTGTCTTAAGATGTTTTTTTTAATAAAATTTAATCCTGCAATGGTAACTGCAGCATGGCTCTCATAATTTTACCTTCTTAAAGCAATATATATCATCTCCGCAAGTGTCTACTATATAGTGTTTGATAAAAATTTAATCATAAATTTAACAATAATAGATTGCGCGGATTGTGATAACATTTCTTCAAATTAAGTTTGTAAAATATGATATAAACACGTATCCTATTGTATCTAGACAGTCGCATAACATAGAAAGGTTACAGTCAGTCACACGTACCTTCCATGATCATATGTAAAGCACGTGCAAAGACTTATATGTGAGAATCATGTTAGATCGAAGCGCATCTATTTTTGCAACTGACGTTAGTTTTTCTATGTTGTTTGATTGGCAAGATACAATAAGATTGGGGTTTATTTGAAACTCGTAAATTTGATTTAAATATTTATACATGAATGTTTCTTCACTCCATCCGTCTTTCGATTAAGATTGGTCTTCCTAGAACGAATCCTGATATATTTTTCCATGATTATAATTCAATCATTGCCCATGTATATCTGATATGGCTTTATTCGTATGACCATGCAAGTTATATGCCGTAACTTATTTTACACACTGTGCATCATTATTATGCATTTTATCAAATTTATATATTTACTGCTCGCAAAGCCAAGGAAAATTGAAAATTATAAATACAATTTTAAGCAAGACGACAAACACAAAATTTATGAGATGAGTGTTATAACCCTTGTGTTTTCTAAATATCCGTCATAAAATTGAACTAAATTATAAGATCCAAAATTTATCTGGAAATAAATGAATTTTACTTTCGAATATTATATATTTATATATATATTGATATATATGTGTGTGTATGTAATTGGGTTGTTGACGCATCATTACTGTATAAAATGAGTCCCATTTTTTCGATATAAGAATAGTGATTTTTGTTGGTTATTTATTAACTACTGCTGGAGATATCAGCGAAATTTTGTTTTTTGTTGTTTTTAAATTTGTCTTATCCATTCACATTATACACCTGGTCAAAGCTCTTACACTATGCAATTTATGTTTTTTATCATAAAGCAGGTGTTGTAATCGCTACACAGATCTACTTATTCAGTGCTATAACGAATAGCAGTTAATTTACCTCTCTCCATGTTTTTTAATGAAGGCGAATGAACTGCCACTGTTCATAAAATTTATCGATCTTTGGAAATGTTTTACATTACCAAAAAGAGGATAAAATAATAATTGTAAATTGGCATTAGTCAACCGTGCACATTGACGTTTAATTATATTTGTGCACATTTAAGTGAAATAAGTCGTTTAGTTATGTAATCTGTAAAAATAAGTATTAAATTTAAAAAAAATTAAACAAGAAAATCTCTATAATCTAAGATTTGTCTGCGAAAAATGCTGTTGTATTCCCATCAATGTTTGTCTTCGCATTTTTTAGACATTGGTTTACGAATGCCGAAATATTGGAAAGCAAGACATTGACAGGAATACAACCAAATTTGCCGCAAACAATGCTCAGATAAATGTGAAAAATATACTGTCGCGGAAAGTATTACAATAAAATAGCATCATTATTTATTTTCTGATAATCTTTCGTTTAAACAACTGTATGCATTACAAAACCGAGAGGAAGACTTTCGAATGTGGAATCGTTAAGTTGCTCAAATTAAGCATTTGAGCATAAAACCACATCGATCTTAGTTAGAAACGGCGTGTAGCTAGTAATTTGCTTTTAATTCGCCGAGCAGATCGTTACAATAAAAGTCGATTGACTGATGTAATAGCTTTGCTGGTGAATTACTTTTAGTTCAAATTATGTTTAGAATTGATCTAGATAAAACATTTCAGTCCTAGTTGTCTTGTTATAACACATTTCGATTTTATGCTTAATAGTCAACTCGGTGTATCTTATCAAACCTTAAAAGTGATTGAAACTGAAGTTTATTTTCTCAGTAGAATGCTTGTGGTTCCTGGTACGCAAGAGAAATTGTGCGTGATTGAGTTTTTTGTTCGTGGTATGGGTGAAGTGTCTGCTCCTAAGGATGTGTCGTCAGTGAGCCCGAAACAGATGAGTGCAATCGATTAAACTGTTAGTTCAGGTGGACTGGCATATCGAAATTTAACTTTATATCGTTGCAAAGGATAGCTTCAGTTGGCATAACGACAACTGAAATATAACATTTGGTGAGATTGGTAATTTAAATTATTGTCAGTGCTTTGTTAGCTTTACTGTAAAACTGTTATTAAAAGTCAATTTAAATAGTGCACGAACATCAAATGCAAACTAAAAAAATCCATTGATTACCTTATTATATGTGCTATGTTCGACCTGATAGACAATGCTCGCTGAAACAGATCTATTGTTTACTCCATTAACATTTCCAATAATTTCAAGTCAACTACGAAATTACGTTGAAAGAAATAAGACTCTTACTCTTTAACATTAAACAATAAGGTTAAAATGTTCACGATAAAAACAATGTTAAATTAAGGAAAAGGTTTACTTAAACGAACATTGGTTGCGCGGGCGATGATAACAATAACTATAATCGAGGTTGCGATCTTGATATAAACACCTGACATATTAAGAAAATACATTTGTCAGTATAAACTAAGAATTGTATAGTGCAGAAAAGGCAATTCATTCAGTAGACCGGTTTCGTCTTTATTGGGAACTCATTACGTACTGGCCAGAATTTCCAAGTATATCATGGCGTGACGAAGTCTATTTATAGGAAAATGGAAAACAGTGCGGCAGAGCGACTCAGAGGTTAGAGTTCCAGTTTCCAAAGTATACGTGCCCAGGTTCGAGCTCTGTCCGCTGCAAATTCTGGCCAGTACGGGATGAGTTCCCAATAACGACGAAATTGATCTACTGGATGTATTGCCTTTTCTACACCATGCAATTCTTAGACTATACTGAAAAATATATGTACATAATGGGTCAGGTGTTTATATCAAGATCGCAACCTTAGTTATTGTAAAAGGTTTACTTTTTCTACTGAAAATTGTAAATGTGACAATAAATTTCATTTATAATAGACTCTAAATCTGATTATTTCTTATTTTATCAAATAATCCTTGTCTATGCTGCGGCCTAAAAAAGCCCAATTATAAACTGTCTGATAGGCTTAATTGAATTATTTGAAATAAGACGATTCAAGCAATTTAGATGATTATCCATTGGCTCTTCTAGTTTCAGACTTCGTGATTCCTCTGTGTGAAATTAACGGTTTCGCAGTCTGCACATAAATGTTTTTGAAATTGAATCAGTGGATAGAATTAAATAAGAATTCATTTTCCAGTTTCCACAATAAAAACCTCCACTGCAATCTGAATCCAAATATATTCCTAATTGAAATCGGTCCTTTGGACAATCATATCTAGACATGTGCAGTAGAAGATCGAATTGACGCCTGTTTGAGCACATACCACCTTAGCTGTTGCAAAATAAGATTTGTGTTTTGCACGTATGTCGATTACTAAACATGCGGTTTCTTCTTGTGAGATTGCGACATGCCAACAAAGCGTTCTTCCATTCCAATTAAAGCTAGGTGGGTCGATATGCCTCCGTGTTGCAAAACGCCTTAAATGAATCGAAGTTAACCAAAACTGCGCAAGCAGATGCAATTTATTCATGCACTGACTTTAGCCTGAGACTGTTTACTTTAAGGAGACTTTGTTAACTAAGTATTTTGATCAGACTTGTTTGCCTTCATGGAGTGTACGACTTGTAAATCACACCGATTTACATTTATTAACAGATACATATTTTTGTAACTAAATTTTAATATGTATTATGATAAGTTATAAGTCAATACATATTTTGTATTATTGTCCTTGAAAAATAGATTGAATTAAAGAAATGTCAAATATCAGGAGAAAATAATATTCATGATAATTTTGATATATATATATATATATATATATATATATATATATATATATATATATATATATATATATATATATACAGAAAGAAGGCTACTGTTCTTTAATGGAGGGAACACGCATGACTGGGCAATGACATGTTTATAATTATTTGCTAATGATAACTTTTCTGCACTGTACGTACTAGTTGTAGACATAAATAACTATTTAGAAAAATATGTTTAAGCTTCTGAGATTGGATGTCAATTTGAGAAAAAAATAAAGCGAATTGTATCTTCCATTAACTGAAAGTGCGATTGGTGATAACAATTGTATAATTTTGGTTTACAGATCTGAGATAATCACCAATCCCACTTAATTCACCTTTGTTTTACAAAATAGCTTGATTAACTTTACTAGCGCGTTCTGACACATTTCGATATTTCATATTCTTAATTATGGAAAAAATTAACAATTTTCAATCTATAAATGTGCATAACTGTAACAATATGTGTAAACAAATTTAAGCTTTTAGCTGACTTAAAACGACGCAGTTGGCATTTCTCTCGAGTAAATGTATATTAATAGGAATGTAAGTCCCATATCTGCATTTATATATATATATATATATATATATATATATATATATATATATATATATATATATATTTATATGCATAGATATACATTTTCAGCATAAACGAGGCAATGCTGAAGTTCGCTTAAGAAATTCCTGGATGGATCTGTTACGTCCTTGACGAGAACACGTCAATAACTTGCCAGAATTTTTCGCGACTGGGGCTCAAACCGAAGCACGTATGCTACAGAGTCTTGGACTCATAAAGAATTTTCAAATCTATACCTATTTATGGCCTTTTTAGAGAAGACAAAACGACACCTGTTGAATTTGTAATAGAATGAAATTTAATGACAGGATTTTTTATATACTTGGTGCCAGTATAAACTAAGTATAATGTAAGCATATTGTAAATAGTTAATTTATCAATTAAACAGGTTTCGTCGATATTGAGAACGCAACTATTTGAATATAAATTTTTGCGGATTATTAATATATATGCAAATATGTACTAAATATCGCGTACTTAGTGTCACATGAATACGAATAACAGCAAAATAATGTGCCACGTTCAGAATGAACAAAAGGTGTAATCTCATATAGATATGCCTTTTATGCATACTGGAAATTCATCAGTGTGAGCCCTACTAGGCAAAACCCACTATATACGTTGTCAAAAAATGGTAAAGGTGACCGTTGCAACATCTCATATTATGTATTTTCAAAAAGTAATTGAGTCAGCTTCATATGATGTCTTTGGTAATGCGACATCATATCCAAATAATTATATATACTATATTTCATACATGTACTGAATGGCGAAACAATGATTTAGAAGATGAGCAAATAGTCACCAAAAGTGTGAATTAAATCCAATTATGAACAACTGCTGTACCATTCTGGCCTGAATCGACATCTGTAATCACATTTCGTAGTAATTATAACAGAGTTCTATAAAATAAAATGATAGATATGTATTCTTTATTGCAGAGAGTTTATATATATATATATATATATATATATATATATATATATATGCAATTATGTATTCGGTATTGCAAACCAAGTGCAAATTGAACCCTTATGAATGGAATAACTGTATAATCTCATTTATTTACAGAATTAAATTTTTACGATACTGGATATACCATCATTGCCGAATCTGCGCTCTGACTGACACAAATTTGTCCCCAGTTCATCTGTTCATTGTAAATATTTTCAAAATGTTTTTCGTTTTCATTTATTGTTCCACAAATCATTACAAGTCTTAGGAACAAATTCACAAGTTAAACAATTAATGATTGGGGGTGAAAACAATTTTTTAAATCAAGTTTGCGAGCTTAAATATAACACCAATTCAATCGTATACAACCAGTCGTTTAACAACATAGCAACACTACTGTCAGTTACACGAACTGACGCATTTTCATTCCATGATCATCATCTGAGTATATCAGCAAACTGCCAAACGGGAATCAAGTTTGCGAGCTTGAAGTAAACCCAAATCCCTTTTTCATTTAACCAGTCACGGAACAACATAACAAAACTACCGCCAGCCGCAACGCACTGACGCGTTTCAACCTTCCAGGATCATCATCAGAGTACGTCGGCAAACTGACTATCTAGTATCAGACTGCATTGTATATATATAGAAAGCA
This sequence comes from Eudiplozoon nipponicum, assembly GCA_029291075.1. Lineage (NCBI taxonomy): Eukaryota > Metazoa > Platyhelminthes > Monogenea > Mazocraeidea > Diplozoidae > Eudiplozoon > Eudiplozoon nipponicum. The sequence continues at coordinate 76,443 of JAQBSW010003613.1, forward strand.
AAATTTGATAAGCAGCTCTCACATCTAGTAGTCTCGCTCACATTGTACTTGACAGTAAATTTCGGCTGCACAATTTCTATGCAGTCACGAACATTAGCTTTCTGCAGCTTTCGCCACATATATAAAGGTAATATAATTAAACAGTCAGTAATTGCACGGGCGGTGGTAGCAATTCTTTATATCATATTTGCGAGCTTGAAATAAACACAAATACTACTTTATTTAACCAGTTTCTTATGTACATCAATCCCATTGTATTTCACCATTCGTCGAACAAAATAGCAAAAAAACTCATAAGTTGTAATTCGTGTACACCTTTGGTCTTGATGCTTACTGGCAAAGTTCTATTGCCGCGTAATTTATACGAAGTTGATCCTAATCTTCAATATATATATATATATATATATATATATAATATAATATATATATATATATATACTTATGGATGTCTGCACAGTTCGGGTGTCCAAATTTCCAAACCAAATGTATAGCGGGTTTTAGTCGTTGTGTCAAATCAAATTGATGAATCAGCGGTAAGTACAACATGCTTATGCACATAACTTCCTACCACGTCGTATACCAAAGGCTTTACTTCAAAATGCTTTCTATTTCTCTCAGTCCACCAAATTTGGCATTTCTGTTGCTCACCAAATTATGCTCAGCAAATGATTATCACAAAATGTTATGTTCATGATGTAAAAAAGTTCCAATTTTGTCAAAATCTGCTTGTTCTCTCCCTGATTCTTCACAATTAAAATGTTCTCATTTGTATTAAATAAGTGGAATATTAGATTTATTTACAATACTATTGATCAATATCGTGTATTAAATATACCTATATTGTAATAATTGATAAATGTATATTGACGAGATAATCGCAATTTAAATTATATGATTGAATTTGGTTATTTCGAATGCAGTGTTAATCATAAAACATCGGTTTCCTTCGCAGTATGTTCTAAATTATTTGATAGACTAATAACTTTCAATTTAAAACTTTGAACAAAGTAGTAAAATGCTAATAAGAATCCTCCAATCGTTAAAAAAAGAATACTACAACATTTAATGATCAAGAATAGATAAAATCTTTTAATAAGCTGAAAGTCGTGATGGATTTAAGACATCATCATTATCATCATCAAAATCATCATCATCATCATCATCATCATCATCAGCATCATCATCATCATCATCATCATCATCATCATCAGCATTATCATTATCGTCATCATCAATATCGTCGTCCTCATCATCCTCAACATCATTATCATCATCATCTGATTATTCAATGTCACTATCATCATTAACATCAGCAGCATCGGAATCAATAATAACATTATGATCACCCTCCTCATCACCAAAATCGCCACCAGCATCATCATCATTATTAGAACCAATATCATTATCATCTTTATCATGATCAGCATCAAAAACTTCATCGTTATCATAATAATAATAATCAACGTCATTTCTATCTATATTATTATCAGGAACATCAACATCCTCACCATAACTATCATCATCAACATCAAAGTTATTATCATGAGAAACACCAGCACCATCACCATCCTCATTGTTATCATCACTATCATCATCATCCCCATCAGTATCTGTACCACCACAACCAGCATTAAAATTATCTTCATTATAAATTTTACTAGAACTATAATCATTATTAAAAAAATAAAATCACTCAGTATTAATAAAACTTACGCTTCGACGCCACATACCAATGAACAATAGTCAAAGTTTTCTTGGCTAAAAAAATACACTTAATCTTCATTATTATTTATGTAGGATGACTTAAATTTCAAGTGCACTAAAGAACAGCATGCAACAGTTTTGCAGGAAATTTCCTTCCAAAGCGCTGGTGGTCACTGATTCCTTCAGAAACGTAAATTTGCCTTCGCGTGTAGCATTTGTATTCTTACACCCCCGCTAACCAAGCTAAGTGTTAACTACGCTGTGAAATAGAACCCATGAAATTTTACGAGACAGAGCGAGCGGTATCTTAATATTCCTGACTAAAATCAAACTACTTTTCCTGTTTGGACTAGCCATGCCACGTTGGTTTTGTTAACCGAAAATATCTTGACATTCAATGGCAAATTTATACAAATAGGTTTCTGACCTAAGTTGTTTTTAAAACTGTCAACAGGATTTTGTTTTAATTTTCAAAGGTTAATTGCGAAATTCACCACCTGCTTTCATATATCAGATTATCATCTAGAAGAAGATGGCCGGTTTAGAGGCTTATCTCAAATTCATTTTAGCAGGGTGACAGAATGACGACACAATCTTATTAAATGTAACCAATTTATTGATTTTTCCATATAAATTACTTTCCTTCGGTTCTTGTGACAAATTTTGTTGCAACTTTTTATAAAATTGTGGATTGTCTGATATTTATAAATTTAAAATGTCAATTTCTACACACACAAACATATATATATATATATATATATATATATATATATATATATATATATATATATATATATATATATATATATATATATATATATATGGGTGAAATTGTGGTTGATTACATCGTAAACACTATTCGTGTTAACTTACACGTTTTGCATGTTATTCCAAAGTCTTCTTGAATAGACACAAATCCAGGCCGACAAAAGCATTCATTCTTCTGAAGCGAGCAGAAGCTGTTTTCCACATGCCTTGTACAGTAGTTATCGCCCTCTTCAGCGCAGGGTCCTGGAGCGACCACATGATAATCATCCGTGTGCATAAATCCATCACAAGAAAAATTGTACACAATGATAGGAAACAAAATAATTTCACAACATGCAAAAATTCGCGTTTTGCACAAACTATTATATTTCAATATATTTTCTAGCATAATTAATAATTCCCGTTTGTTTTCCAATTTCTAGTACATGATTTATGTAACTTGTCAACGCTACATATTGCAAGCGGAATTTAACCACTCTAAACTAAATGATATTTGCGGTTAAGAAGTTAAAAACTTAAATTCGTTTTCTGGAATTTTTATAGGTTCGCTGCATGGGATTTCCTATTGGTTGTATTTTTTCCACACTTGCGACTGTTGCAATTCACAAAAAGCATAGCAGCCAAATATAGCAAAAAAGTTTGATTAGCAGGTACCGTCTACTTTAAGTAGGATGTTGTGATAAAATAAATATGACATTATTGGCATCATTTACGTAATATGTTTAAATGAATGCCCTGACTTCAACTAATATTTCGAAAATTGTTACATACATTGAGCTCATTTGAATTTTATTCCCTTAATTGCAGTTTAGGTAGAAAAAAATAATTAAGATTGTTGGCTTACAAAGGGACTCCAGGCCAATAATGTTAAATTTAAACAAATTTCCGTTTAAGTCCAGGCGTTGCTCAAAATAAACTACAAAAATATATATTACAGAATCCAGCGCAAATTTTATGATACGTTTATTAATGTCAGGCCGTATTGGCCAGTTGTCAATTAGTGTCATATTATTGGAATAACCTAAAGTGCCATAGAAATTGAGAATTAGAATTCAATGCTTGAAGTTTAGTTCACCAATTCACGTGATGTTTATGACAACGGCATCGTATACTCTGTAATACAGGAAAAACAATCACAGTCAATAACGCCGCGAACCTATCTAACGGCATGCAGCCAATTTGACAAATAAAATTACTCCGTTCATAATAATACCGCGAAAATATTAATACAAAGCATTAGACAACATATTTTATTAGCATAAGATACAAAAACATTATATGATAATCAAGTATAAATTAGGTGTCGTTAACATAGTAACAAATTAAATCAGTTGTGATCAGAAGGATAAACCAAAGGCAGCATGAACAGAAAGTATAATTTCGTGAACATTCGTTTCGTGCTTACAAGCCACTCATCAGTTTGGAGCCGGTATT